>JAULLE010501409.1:0-10351 GCA_035668155.1 Sarracenia purpurea
AAAAAATTATACTTAAGATGAAAATGATTAGCTCCCATTTTATTAATCAAAAATACAAATCATACATTTCTATGACTTGTCAAAAAATATGATTAAAGAACATTGAAATCAATTTTGATTAGAAAGCTATAACCGAGCAGAACTAGGAGAATTTCAGCAAAAGAAAAGATTTTATTTGAAATATATTTCAAGGTGAAATAGCCCGATTATTGAACGTCATACACTATACGTTTGAAAGAAATTTAGTATGATTCCAATGAAGATGAATCATGAGGTTTTCATTCATAATCAATGACATTTGCTTGATTGAAAAAGTTTGGCTACAATAATCATAAACATTATAGGCACAAAGAAAATTTCAACCATAAGACACAGAGATATGCAAGGCATTAATTATCATAGGAATTAAAAACTTCATACACCATTCCAACCATAACAGAAAACTAAATCAAGCATTCCAAAATAGAAGAAGTCGAAAGTTTTAAAGGTTTACATCCTAAAGATAAACATTAAATAAAATATAGAACTCTCATCCTCTCAAAATCTATCCTAGGAGCTCTATCTAGCAGATTTTTAAGAGGCTCATGGATGCCATCCACTCGAGCTTCATGTGAAGGAAAACGTCCTTCCACCATCTCAAGTGATCCTTGCATTTGTTACTTCATTGTTGCTTGCTCTCCCCACGTATGTGTATGGTTTTCATCAAGTCTTGATAAGCGCTCAAGCATGATAGTCTACATGTTCTCCATCCTCTCGGTAAGATTCTAAAAACTGAAAGATGGAGAGGGAGAGGCACGGGAAGTAGAAGGTCCAGGAGAGGTGTGAGGATCATCCATAGCTACATCGTCAAAAATGTCGGCTAGATCTTCATGAAGAGTAGGGTATTACCTAGGAGCTCGCCTAGCTCTATGAATCCATGATCTAGATACTCCATCCCATTTTTAACCCATAAGATGAAGAGTGGTGGAGGAATAGATATCATGAGAGGTGTTGTTATATACATCGGGGTCAACATCAATATCAACGCCTAAAGAATGAAAAAGAATAGACAAATCGAAACCGTAGGGAAGAGATGCATTTTTTGTCTTTTGGAATTCGATGATATGTTGAAACATAAGATAAGAAAGATCAACTCTATAACCGTTTAGAATGTACCAGATCAAGACGAGATCGAGATAAGAAACATAATAATGATCACCGGAATGAGGTATAATAAGATATAAAATGATGTGATGGATGATGCGGGAAATGAATGTCAACTGACGGAGAGCGGGTTGGAATCTCTCAGCAATAGTTGGTTCTCCGCAAATTTGCCTCAAGGCATCTATTGGATCAAAGCCTTGGATGGTGTTCCACCAACGACCATCATACAAATGACGTCCACCACTAGGTAAATGAATAATCTCCTGTAATGTGCGAGTTATGATTGTGAATTTCACACCATTTACAAATGAAAGGACGGTTTCCCCACATTCACGTTCCAAATGGGTATAGAAAGTCCTCACACACATAGGATACATGGTATATCGTTGTTCAAGAAACCAAACCCATTCTTGGTTTTCCAAAAGGTTGCGAATGGGAATGTTATCTTCATGAAAGAAGTTAAAGAAATATATTTCCCAAAAATGATGGTTCTTTCAATGAAATCATCAGGAGCACGGAATGTTTTCTTAGATCTAGGAGGCATTGTAGCTGAAATGGAATGTAAAACAATGCTTAAACAATTAAGATAGTGCTGAAACAAACTGAACAGAAACAAGAACATTAAGTAGAGCCGAAAATGCACAAAATGAACTGATAAAACTAAAAAATCTGAACAAGAAAGATAATGAAAGAAGGAGAAAATATGGATTTTACCCTTAAAGGCGATCTTGGAACCGAAGATCATTGATTTTTTATGATGAAAAATTGAGGAAAAGCTTCACAGAGGCACATGCGAGAGAGAAGATATGTTTTAGAAGCCATAACAGACGACTGGATGGCTTATAAACTCACAAAAAGGGATATAAAAGCACGACACATTAGACTGTTAGGGATACACAGTCGACTCTTAAACAGATTCAGTCGACTGAGATGCTAATTCAGTCGACTGTATGAACATCCAAAGAATGATTTTCTCTAGTCTTTCTTAACATGAGACAAGGCTATCAAAAAAAGCAATCTTAAAACAAAACAAAATTAAATGATTTACAAAATTAGCATGCAAATGACTATCATTAATATATAATGAAATATATAAGTGATTTCATCCAAAGAATCACAAATGGCCCAATAATATATGATCATCAAAGGAAAAAGATTACAAACGCACAAAATCTCATATAAAGTGCATATGCATGGTATGACCAAAAGAAAAATCTTAATTTATCATATCAGCATATGGCATATATATTAGAACAAATTGGAAGTAAAAAAAAATACTTTAAGGAGAGTACGATATGCTAATTAGAATGTCAATTGAGTGTGCAACAACCTTTAACTATGCAATAGACCAAATATTAGCACATAATTAATTATGCATCCATGTGACCTAAAAGAAAAAATATCCTAAGTATATTCAATATGAACATGATATCATTTTTGGAATCCTAAAACACAAAATCTCAAATAGGCTAAACATCAATTTTCAATCATGCATTAAGCATACAAAAGAGGCATATGATAGGCATAAAAGCATGGCATATAGCATTAAAATAGGCACAAAAATAGAAAGATTTATTCAAGGTAAAAACATAAAGATGTTACCCATTTTTATATTTCCAAAGCATGAGCTTTTTGCCTCAGATTTGCCTCAGATTTTTGCCTTATAAGCTGATGCCACCAATGTGACAGATTCTTCAATTTCTTGAGGCTTTTAGTAGGGATACACCTTGGCCTTCCCTTTTAAGTCACTTAGCCACTTGTCCTCTTGATTTGCGCCTACATAAAAATTGTTATTATGGAATCTTGGTATCCATTTCTTGTAGGGTCCTTGGATGTTAGTGCTATAAGCATTATGCATATAGGGTGCATTGAATCTATGCATATAAAAGGCATGGTATCTCATAACGGGAGGTTTGTAGTTGGCTCTCCAATTGGATTTCTGAACATTGGTTTGTTTCCTATCATGCATTCTAGGCATTCTAGCAATCTTAGGAGGGGGATCACCTTTCCTTATGCAAACATTTCTACTAGGCTTATTACCCTTCAGTCTAGAATAACAAAATTTGGAAATATGTCCATTTTTCCCACAAAATGTGTAAGTCATACGTTTTGGAATGGGGACTTAGGTAAATGGATTTTTATGCACATTTTTTGTTTCACTTGGATTGAAAGCAAGCCCTTCATTGTTGATGGTGCACTTAGTACCTAGGATCATTTTTATGGTCTTCTCACCTTGAGTGAACTTTGAAAGGATCTTAGTCAACTCCTCAACTTTTTGTTTTAAAATAATGTTTTCTTTTTCACACTCGGTTGAGGGTGCTAAGACATGGTTTTCTTTTTCTTTTTCAAATACTTCAATTTTAGATTTTAAAATCTAGATTTCATATTTCATGTACTTATTTCTTGACTTTGCTTCTTCCAACGTATTGAGCCAAAAAACCCAAAGACTCTTGAATCTCATCTATAGAAGGAGTGTTTTCACTTTCACTACAATTATCATTATCACTACAAGAGATGGAATCATAAGTTATACCTTCTCCTCTATGTGCCATAATAGCGAGGTTGACATTGTCATCGCTAGATTCTCCTTTTTCCCTTTCAGTTGACTACGTATCGTCCCATGTCACCTTCATAGCTTTCTTGGGGTACTTCTTTTTTGTCCTTCTTCTTTAGGAGTGGGCAATTTAGGTTTATATGGCCCGACTTCTTCCATCCATAGCATATCACGTCCTCATATTCTTCTTCAACCTCCTCTTCATTTGAACTTGATTTCTCTTTGTATTTTGAGGATTCCCCTCGATGTCCTTCTTTCTTGAAGAATTTTCTTCCACCTTTCTTATTCTTGAAGAAGTTCTTGAATTGCCTTGTGATATGAGCCATTTGCTCATCCTCCTCGCTAGAGCTTTTCCTCCTTTGATTTTCCCTTTTTGGTGAAGGCTTTAAGAGCTATCTCATTCTTCTTCTTTCCTTTATCTACATTAACATCTTTCTTGTTTAGCTCATGTGTCATTATATTTCCAAGAAACTCTCCCAAATTCAATGTTGTGAGATCCTTTGCCTCTTGGATGGCGGTGAATTTTGCTTCCCATCTTTCTGGTAAGCACCTCAATATTTTTCGCACCATCTCTACATTAGAGTACACTTTTCCAAGAGACTTCGAGCCATTAATAATGTTAGTAAACTGTGTAAACATTTCTATAATAGTCTCATCATCATACATTTTAAATAACCTATAATTATGCACAAGTAAGGTAATCTTGGATTCCTTAACTTAGTTGGTCCCCTCATGGGTAACCTCTAACCTATCCCATATTTTCTTGGAGGTATCACGTGATGAAATCGTATTAAATTAGGTACTATCTAAAGCGCAGAACAAAATGTTCATTGCCTTTGCATTCATAGTGTTTTCTCTAATGTCAGGCTCATTCCATTTGGATTCAGGCTTAGATACAGTCTCACCATCTACTACTTTGATAGGTGTTCTAGGTCCAGTCATAATCATCTTCCAAAGATCATTGTCTATGGATTGGATAAAAAATTTTATTCTTACTTTCCAAAAGGTGTAGTCTGTGCCATTGAAAAGTGAAAGTCTATGGGTGGATTGTCCCTCAAAAATAGAAAAGATATTGCTAGAGGATGCCATAGGATCTTAGCTCAAATGAAATGATTTGAAATCAAGATTAGAGTTGAGGCTCTGATACCAATTGTAGGTCCTGATAGACAACCTAGAGTGGGGGAGTGGGGGTTAATAGGTTGTTACTAAACTTAAACAACTTATTGGTCTTTTTAAACCTTTATGAAAAACTAATCTAGAACTTAGAAATAAACTTGACAAGTAGCGGAATAATCAAAATTAAAGTGCAAGAAATAAAGGATAAAGAATAGAGACATACAAACCACAAGAACCAGACGTATAGTGGTTCGACCAAATCTCGGCCTACGTCCACTCTCTCAAGCAGCACTTAAGGAATCCACTAGTGGTAGTGCTTACAGATGCACTCTAAACCTTGTACAGACGAATTACAGGCTCTCTTACAACCTAGAGGCTTTACAGGTGCACCTCCAAACCTAGAAGCTTTGCAGGATCGCTTCCGGACCTTGAATGAGTTGATTCCGGGCTCAAACTCTAAACCTAAGTGATTCTTCAGTAGTTGCCTTCGGAGGCTTTATTTTTGTATCACAGTAGTGTACTCCTTTGTTTGAGTTGATTTACAATATAAATCTCACTACAAAGAATTCTCTCTCTCTCTCTCTCTCTCTCTCTCTCTCTCTCTCTCTCTCCCCGTTGGAGATTCAGAGATTTAAAATTTTATACACAAGGGTCGACTCTGTTTGAATATGGGACGACCCAAATACTGAAACTGGAAAGTGGGTCAGCACGAAAATAAAAGGGGACGTCTCATATATGTGGTCTGAAACATTCGGGTTGGCACACGTTGGGTTTGGGATGGCCCAAAATGATTTCCAGAGAGTTTGCAAAACAGGGGCAAACGAAGACAACACAAGTGCCACGTGAAACGACACATTTTCTTGAAAAACAAGGCTTGGTCTCAAAAGGGGACAACCCAAAATAAAAGAGGATCGGCACAGATCTTAGAAAACGAACCAAGGCCAAAACTAGGACGACCCAGATAAAAGCCGGTCGGCACAAATTATGAAAAGTGAACCATGGATAGAACATGGACGACCTAGTATGAGGAGAGATGGCACAGATGCTTTGGAATAAAAATGAAGGCATCAAAGGGGTCAGCTCAGATTAAAAGGAGACGGCTCAAAATGTTTTCAAAGAAAACGATTCGAATCAAATAACGTTGATTTGGAACAAAAACTGAGCAGGTTTGAAAATTGCTTTGAAGACGAGGAAAAGATTCGGAACACAAATCATTGAATCGGAACTAAAGGGGTAAAGCTTGGTTCAAAAAGGATTTGATTCTTTTCAAAAAGGATTTGATTCTTTTCAAAAAGAATCGGTACTCAACACTTGCAGAAAATGAGAAGTATTTACGGCAAGGGAAAGTGATTCGGAACTAAATAAAGTGATTCGAATCATTTTTGTAGGAAACAAGAAATGATTCAAAAGTAAAAGAAATGATTCGAATCAATTACGTAGAAAACAAAAAAAAAACTGATTCAGAACTGAGAAAATTGATTCAAATTAAAAGCTTCTGGAAACAAGGAACTTGTTTTGGGCAAACAAAAGGATTCGGAACAAAATGAAAAGGTTCGGAACCAAAACCATACAAAATGAGTAAAAGAGGTTTTTCCTTATCTTTTTGTTGTATCTTAGCGTAAATAATGTCCTGAAATATACTTCAAACATAGCTAAGATATTTGCAACAAAACAAATCAATTTTTTGTAAAGTCAAAACCAAAGAGAGGCTTGATTGAAAGGCTTTTAGGCTAACAGTTTGGTTCCCTCCTAACCCATAAGTATACATTGACGGATGAAGGAGAAGAAATGAAGGGAAAGAAAAGAGCAATTGCCTTCAAATCTGCTGTAAATCTCAAAGAAGATGATGGAATCGAAATAGAGACGAATATGATCAAGAAATTGCTCTCCTCTTCAAAAGAGTAGCAAGAATCTTAAGGGAGAAATGAGAAAGAAAAAGAAAATTAAATGGTCAATCCATCTCCAACCCAAAGGAGAAGGAAGAAGTTCTCATGTGCTACAGTTACCAAAATCTTGGACATGTCAAACCCGAATGTTCCTTGCTCAAGAATGAAAATAAGAAATATCCAAAGAGAGTAATGAAGGTCACATGGGATGAGATGGATTCAAGTGATGAAGATAGAGACTCCACTGACAGTGAAGACTCAAACCTTGCACTTATGGCCTATGGATGTGAGATAAACTATTTCTCTAATAGTGATAATGATAGTGAGAGTGATAATGATAACTCACCCTCCAACGAAGAGCTCCAAGAAGCTCTTGAAGATTGCTTCAAAATGATTAAAGAGCAAAAAATGAAAAACAAGTCCTATAAAAATGAAATTATTATTTTGCAATCAAAAATAAAAATTTTGGAAAAAGAAAACAAAGAGCTTGTTCCTAAAGTCTCAACCGAACTTCAAAATAAAAATATGTTACTAAAACAAAAGGTTAAGAACTTAACTAAAATCATAACTAGATTTACTCAAGGTGAGAAAAATCTAGAAATGATTCTTGGATCTAAATGCACCTTCAATACAGAAGGCTTGGGATTTAATCTTAATGAAAACAAAAATATTTTAAAGAATGCTTTTATCAAAGCTTCTCGGCCGAAACCAAAAAATTGTGGTTTTTGTGAAAAAATGGGACATGTTGTTCAATATTTCTTTTCTAGATTAAATAGAAACAAACCTATAAGAAAAGTATGGATTAAAAATGGTGATCCTCCACCCAAAGTTGCTAAAATGCCTAGATTTTTTAGAAAGAAGGCAATACAATTGGAAAGCCTACCAAAGACCACCTCCTAACTTGTATAGATATGGTGGTTCATATATTCAAAATGTGATTTATGGAGCTAACCCCCAAGGACCCAAAATAAAAGGGGTACCTTGATATTATGACTATAACTATTCTGCAGAAAGAAACCAAGAAGAAAACTGGCTGAGGAACATGAAGGTCAAAACCAAGCTTTTCGACTACTAAGAGCCCAAAAAATGGTGAAACTGTCACATTCAGTGACAACAACATATAAGGTAAAATGGTTGGCTTGAGCTAAATAAGTAATGTCTCACCTTTTATAATGAGAATAACCTGCTTGTGATGAGCTCTATTGAATGTTATATATGACATATTAATCATGTTCTCACTTTGCACTGAAATGCATTTGCTGTTGTTTGCTAATATGAGAAAAGTGTCGGCACACTCGTTGAAAGTGCCGACAGCCTTGAGTCCACCTTGCATTTTTCAGTGTTTTGCTTATTTGTGTCAACCTAAATTGATTTGTGTCGACCCAATTGGCCATGAGTGTTGACCCATACCGAAATGTGTCGACACCCCTACTTGCATGTTGTGACTTATGTCGACACCAAGTCTTCTGCCTATATACAGAGGCATTGTCTTGGCCTATATTTGTTCCCTATTTGGTATCATACTCTCATTTCTTCATTTTAATTCATATGAATCTTATATTTCTTTTTTCCCACAATCTTTATTGCATATTTCAAAGTATGAGTGTTTGTGACATGTGTTGCATGATCAAAACTGTTCAAATGTTCTAAATGGATAAAATCACTTTTGATATTGATTAGCCCAAAGTTTCAATCAAGAATATATTGCATGTTTTGAATATAAAATCCTCATGCCTTATGCTCTATGTATAATCTGCTCTTAAATGCAAAATGATTTTGGATGTATGATTTGCTTCACTATTAAACAAAGAGGGAGATTAATTAAAATTTTGTCCTTGTCTGTTAAGAGAGCAATATTCATTTCTTTTATGTTCATAAGTTGAGAAATCCTAAAGTGTATAATGGCCAATAACCGGGTTAATTTAGTAGACCCGCTCTACTTTAGTATTTTCTCTAAACATATTTACATCATATTAATGTATATCTTTCTTGACAAAGGAGGAGAACTTTTTAAATTGACACATATCCTCTCTAATACATACACATGAATTTTAATATTCATCAAAAGAAAATATAAATAGAAATCCTTCCCAAACTTTAATGTTTTTCAAAGAAAAAGGGAGAAGTAATTAGTCTTAACGTTGAAATACTTTATGAACTCTTTGTAAATTCGACTTTGCTTGCTTGCAAGAATTTGATATGCTAATGTTGCATGTGATTATAATGCTCGATTTTTTTTTTTTTTTTTGGGAAGAAGCTTGCCTTTTTGTAACTTATCTTGAACTTCCTATTATGAAAGTGTTGCATATCTCTTGATGCTAATATGTCACTTTCTTCATACTCATATAGCTATCATATTCAGGGGGAGATATAACCTTGTTTTAATATCTTTTTGTATATGCATCCTTATAATGTTTTTGTGCTTAACAAAAAATTTGGGCCAACAATATTAAGGGGAGTTACAATCAAATGAGGAGTAAAACACCTTTGATGCCTGACTAAGAGGGATGACAAAAGATACAAATGGAGAGATATAATCAAAGGGGAGATCATAATTGTCTTGATTTTTTATATATACCTCTTTGTGATATCCCTTAGGGGTAGATTCTATGCAATTTGTGCATTTCATATTTATCATTTTCTCTTTACTTTTTGCTATGACAAATGACGAGAAGTATTGATTGATTTATATATATATATATATATATATACATATGATTTGTTGCATATAACAAGGGAGTTCTCATTTTGTTTATCCACGATTGAGGGTGTTAGTATTTCGACTATTCATGGGTTAAGTATAAAACCATTGTGTTTGTACCTTTTATTTTGGGTCTGGGGTTTTCGGGTGTTTGTGTTAGGTTCTCCATTATGTTCACATTCAACAAGTCCGCTCCAATCTTTACAAGCTATATAGCACTCACATACACACGCCAATATGAATTCATATCATATCATTTTCTTAGGATAGTTTGTATTTTTATTGCCTTAGAGAATTCATGACTTACCATGAATTGTAGGTAATGATGCGCGAAGGGGCACAACCACCTTCAAGCGCCTTCAACCATTCACAAAATTCTCGAGTGGTATCGAGCGGTAAAAATTATTTTATGCCTTTCTCGATAAGCAGAGAGTTAAGATATTGAAGTTCCCAAAGAGCACCTCTGTTCAATGTCTTATTTTTTCTTTATCGAGAGTTGGGTTTTCTAGGCACCCGTATTGCACCCGTAGAGTGCTTGATCTCAATGTTGATGTTGGGAAATCGAAACAGAAGCGTGGTATTTTAAAAAATTAGTTTCAGTGCTCGTTTTTCATGAGAATTAACATGTTAACCTATATGGACAGAAGCTTATACCTATGGAGATTGTCAAAAAATCTCAAATAAAATCCACGACGCCATTGAGACGACCCCACCATCTTCTCACGTATGACCCTTGCACCTGTTCACCTCCGGTGGGTGGGCACCGATCCGAGACGAGTCCTTGTAAGCTTTAGCAATAGTGAAGAACAAATTTACGACGCCGTTGAGACGACCCCACGATCTTCTCACGTATGACCCTTGCACCTATTCACCTCCGGTGGGTGGGCACCAATCCGAGACGAGTCCTAGTAAGTTTTAGCAATAGTGAAGAACAAATTTAGAGAGAGGAAA
>JAULLE010501626.1:0-10337 GCA_035668155.1 Sarracenia purpurea
TTAAACTTGTGTGCTTGCTTTAAAACTGAAAAGAATTTTTAAAATAGTTTAAAATCTGCTAATCAACCCATTCACCCACCCTTTGGGTTGATATTGGACCTACAGGATCATTGGTCCTCATTCACGTCAATTTCATATATTAAAAGTCAATTTTAGGAATTTGTGCCAAAAATCTCAATTTCCTCCAAATTCACAATTTCAAAACCCTAGCCTTCAAACATGAATTTTTGCAATATCTAATCAACTTCTAAAGTGACAAGTCATATACATTCTAAAAATGATATACATGTATAAAGGCTAACTAAGTTTCAATTTTCATACCTTTAAAACCTTCAATTTCTCAAATTTTGTTCTAGGTTTCTTGGGATTCTTAATCAAAAATCAAATCTGGCGTAATCAAACAAATTCAACCCATATACTTACAATTTGTTTAAGAGTTACATGCAAATCCTACCTCAAATCGGTGAGAATCGAACAAAATCAAACTGTTTGGTCGTAAAAAGCTGACGCCTCTCCTTCTCCCGCTATTCTCCCCTCCTCTTTGCCGGCAGCAAGTGCCGATGGTGGCGCGATGATGGTGATTTGCGGCCATGGCACTGGGACAAAGATGGTGGCGCACGGTGGTCTCTCTCCCGTGCCTCTGTCTCTTACGTCTTCTCTCTCTCTTTCTCACCGGCGAAGGACGCCGGAGGTGGCGCGATCGTCGACGTCGTCTTCTTCCTTTCTCTCCTCTTCTCTCTTTCTTCCCCTTCCCATCTTCTTCTTCTTCTCCACTTTTCGTTTCATCACACATCATCTAGCTGCTTCCTCCGATGCGCCTGAGGCGCATTTGGGAACTGAATTTAATTAATCAATTAATTAAATCTTTTTTTTTGAAAAAGATTGTATATATAGGCACATGTTTTATTAAATTTGTAAAAAGAAGATAAATGCTATTATCCAAAGCTAAATTTTTAATTTTTTATTTAGCTTCAAAATTGCTCGACCAACCGGTAATATATTATTTTAGTTCCAATGAGCTTTAACTTATTTGTGTAAAAACATCTCCGATATTATTTCGTCCCGAGAAATAAAATATTATAAAATCGAGTCGGGTCCTTACATACTAGGCTAAGTCCGAGATATTATTTAATAAAATATTTTTATAGTGCTTTTGTCAATAAGGAATGTATAGATGAGATGATACAAAAAGTTGATAAAATAGCAAAATAAACAACAGAAGACAAAAATACCAAAAATTGGCCAGACCGTCTGGATGCTGCTTAAGTCCATCACGACGGAAGACAACACTTTCGTCAAGATGGTTGGTCACTTCCGTCCAAATGGTAGATGCTCAGAATATAGACTTCGAAAAGGACTTCGATTCTATAGAAAATCTTATAAAATAAACCAAAACATATCAGAAAAACTATTTTTTGACCCAATTTTCAAAAAGCCATTGAAACTCAATATTCTCATACACACTCCGACCCTCTGCAAGTCAACCTGGAAGGCCAGAACCTATCGGGATGCTGCCAATGGATGATTGCAATGTCGTTCAATATCAAATTTGTTATGGATTTAGCCTAGCCAAGCGTGGCTAATTTTTCTATCCCTTGAGTCTTGATGAAACTCGAACCGGGTATTTTAGGTGTATATTAATTTTTATTTTAGTTTAGTTTTATGATTGGATTTGTTGTATGACTATATTCTTGATACCGACGACGTGTTTGATTGTCAGGTTAATATTTTTAATATATTATGAAATTAGTTATGAAACGCTTAAATAAACCTAGATGGGGTGAATAGATTTATCGTCGATAAAATAAAAAATTAATTTGATTAATTAAAAATTAATTTTTCTTCTTACCAACAAGATGTGTAAGTTAGGGTTTATAAGCACAACCACAAATACATATAATAAATAACAACTATAAAAACATATAGATATAGCATGAAAACCACAGGGCAAACCCTCGAGATAAAAACCATGGAACCAACACACAATAGAAACATTACACTATAAATCAAAAGGTTTACAAGAATAACTTCAATAGGAATTATACTCGTTACCCAACGCAGTCTCATATCCTCAAATCTTGATGTAGCTTCCTGAGCCCCTTCTTGATTCCATAGTTGTCAAGCTACAGTTCCTTGATCTATGATACCTCCCATCTTCACTCTGATCCGAGCTAGTGTGTGATGCGTATGCGAGATTGTTGATAAGTGGTAGATAAAAATGTAAGTATGCACTCTAGATCATTATAACATTTTATGTGGTAATAAAACATATCTGGAGTGCTACAAAGTGACACATGTGTAAGGAAAGATTTAACAAGCACCCCTATAAAATCTGAGGAAATGGTGCTTGATAATACACATGCATGCCTACAAAAGGCCAAAATTTGGCCTTATATATTTTATGGCTTTGAAAGCTGAAACAGAAAAGTTCTGTGTCTGGGTGCTCGAGGGCCTAACGATTGTGTGCAAATTCCATCAGGCGCTCAAATGCACCTCAGACGTACCACGAACACTATAACAACATTTATGACCTAATTTAATGCGATGATCGAGCCCTACTCAAATGTTATGCAAACTCTTCAAGAGCGTTTGAGCCCATATCAAACGCTCATCAAATATTGATGAAGACGAGATGATAAAACATATAAGCATTCGAACATCTATCAAACATATCTCGAACGCCGGCAAACACCATGTGAATGAGGCTCTCGTCAAATCTAGAAATGGGACATAAAATATAGTGACGCTCAAACGGTTGGCAAACGGATCATGAACCCTATCGAACGCGAAGTGAACGAAGCTCTTGTCATGTCCCGTAGATAGGTCATAAAAGGTAGTGGCGTTCGAGAGGCCTACGAAAAGATCGCGAACCTTATCGAACACCAAACAATCTAAACTCTCAGTTGTCTCAACAACTTTTAGACACTTAGGGAACACTAGAATGCATGACAAACGCATAGTGGGTGGTCGAGCGCAAAGCAAACGCTAGAGTCTTTTATGATTTTAAGTCCGAAAAGTTTATGGGTAAGACCTAGAATAAACCTAATGCAATGCAATGCATAAATGTGTAGTATATTAGTGCACGACCTAAAATTATCCAACCCAAACCAAAACTAAAAACAAGCTAGAGTACAGACTCTGGTTATTTTTTCAGAAGAACAAAAAATGTCAATTACATTAATAATTTCCCCCTTTGGTATTTTTGAGATAAAAGTCCTAAAAAAGCGATACAGGTAAAAATAAGACAATCTCAAGGAGTACATGATGGCAATCGATTTAGATACACTTGAAAACTTAATCTGAACTGTAAAGCTCTCGTATGGATTGCATGAACCTGCTCACTGCACAAGAAACTAAACCACAAACATCAAGCAGGTATGTGATATTACCATAAAAATCAACTAAATGACGTGAGTAACTAGACAGGGAAAGTGCATGTAAATAAGCATGTAAATGATAGAAATAGATATAGAGCTAGACTACATACAATGTGTATAAAGGTAGAAATCATAAATTAAAATGTATCTCTATAGCAAGGGTTCTCACCCTTTTGTCCCGAATTGTAAGAGGGGAACAGTAGGAGATGCATTAGTGAAAATGAGCAAGAAATCTAACACGCAAAACAACGCAAAATAGAATAAGCTGAACAGGACCACGTCTATATATATAGCATGTCGAGTACATAAGATTTGAGGTACAGATAACTAAGCTCATGTAAAGAGCATGTCTCACAAAAAGAACCCAAAAATAGCCCAATACATGAGACAAAAACCCAAAAAAAAAAACTTAATACATGAAGAAGAGTAAACAAGGATGACATGCAAGGTACCCAAAAAAAAAAAAGAAGAACATCAAGCAACCACTTGTTCTAGTTGACTGTCAAAAATGGAGGAATAACAATGTTCCTATGGAGCTGAGGTGTTCCGATCTCTGACACCATCATTCGAGGTAAAGCAGTCCGCGACAACTCATTCAAGAGCTTAGACTTGAGAGTAGACGGTGTTGAATACCTGGTGTAGCGAGGACATGCGATTGTTGAGATGGTGCTGGCCGCCCATCACTTGCCCACGGAGAAGCTCCTAGATAGACGTGAGCTCTTGGATCTGGGTCTCCATCTCAAAGAAACGACGTGTAAGGAGATATTTTTAGTTAAGGACTAAATGCAAATCCTCAAAAAGGAAGTGCAATTGATCAAGAATGACTTCCGATAGAGAGTTGTTGGGGGAAGTCCGAACTCAGCATCCTTGGGCGTAATCATCACCCAACATGATGAATGAGTTAAGAAAAACGACGGTGAGAGGAGTCATAAGAGGATTTTCAGATCCACTTGCAGGCTCTAGAGAGAGTGGAAGAAGTGAGAAAAAGATGGAAAATGGAGAGTTGATTGTTCACGAAATCTGATGCGATCACTCAAGTGCTCATCGAATGCATGCGAACGCTCGATAGCACTCGAGCTCGTGACAAACGCGTGCGAACTCTAGTTGGCATTCAAGCGATTATCAAACGTGTGCGAACGCTCCTAGGAAGTTTACCTCACAATGAACTCCAACAGGCTCACAGCAAATGGAGTGTTCTGGAAAATGAGGATGAGTTTAGAAACTAAGGCTATGAACACACGCACTTAAGTTTTTCCTAGAACGAGATAGACCTCACATCACCTACTCTCACTACCACTCCTCATGAACTTAACATACCAAAAATTAGATGATACTCACATAAACTTTTTGAATCGCTCCCCCTCAACCCAAGCTCACCAAGGGAAAAAAAACATGTAAAATAAAAGAATATACAACACAGATAAAATCGCATATCTTAGGCATGAAAGTGATACAAACTCCAATCAAGTACTCACATAAGCATATCAACTATGGTCCCGATTAGACACGTGATGTGTTGGATGTGCATGTAGATGGTCAGCTGACCAGTATGTATTCGACCGGTCGGGTAAATGACTGGTCAACATTCGAGGCTGGTTGAACCCGTGAGTAGGTGAGACCGATCAACATATATCATGGGCGAACGTCATAGATTTGGCTGATCAGGATATATCGTTGAGTAGGATGATCGTGATATGGCCCAAAAATTAGGCTTTGGTTCTTTATTAACTTAGGCTGAGCCTATCATTTGTAGCATACCCATCAGTAATAATCCTCAATCTCATGTTTCAAGCCAAAAACCCCAAATGTATCAATTCACATGGAATTTTATGTTTCAATCAATGTTCAATATTTATATTAGTAGGTTCCTATAACCCCTAATTTCATGTAAATAATATCAATTTCATGGATTTAGGTTCAAGCACCTAAAAACCCTAAATTTTAATGGTTTTAGCTCAAAATTCAAAACCCTAGAATAGCTTTTTCCCAACCAATGTAATTTTCTTAAAATTAACAAGATATATTTCTCAAACCTAAGCTGCAACAACCCAATACTATGATTCCAACAACCAATCAACAACCCAGGGTTCCAAACCAACCTTTATGTTTGAATACATACAAAAACATATATATATATATATATATATATAACTCAAATATATAACTCATATTCAATATAAAGGTCAAAGATAGTTTAGATCTTACCACATAGATGGTAAAACCTACCAAGGATGAACCCTAGCTCGATTCAAAGCTCCAAAATCACTCAGTTAATCCGAAGGCCTCGACGTCCCGATCATACTTCCAACTTCCAAATCCATGCTATAGCACTCCATGATGCTCCAAGGACCTCCCAAGAGACAAATCCTAGTTTTTCTTATTGTTTGAAAAGAGAGAGAGAGAGAGGGGGGAGAAAAGAAATGTTTTTAACTCAAAGAAAACACCCCATGTCGCCGTTTTAAAACACACCTTCCAATAGACCGCTCGAGCGATCAAGGGGGTCCACTCGAGCGGTCCCCTATTGGAGACACTTCGAGAAAGAACTCCAAAACGACACGAGTTTCAATCCAAACACCTTTAAACTAACATCAACAACTAGAAATAATAATCCTCATGTATTAATAAACATTCGACCATCAAAACTCATCATCATGTTCAAATTAAAATACTTCTACAAAATTTAAATATTTTAATTAGAAACCACTTAAGCCTTTAAATCGGAACTTCATATATAATACAAAAAAAAGGGGGATTAGGTCCTTACAGTCAAGAATCCTACCTCTTAGAAGCTAAAATGACAAGAAAATAACCTAGGCAAGCTCCTAAAAGATCGACTTGCCTAGAACACAAACCCTGTGATGAGCACGTATATTTCCATGAACCAAACGAGATTCCAATGTTGAATCTTCAAGATGTAGCACCAAGAATCCTCCAAATCCATGTAAAGTGAGTTTCCAAGTGTGTTCTAGGGTTTCTTTGAGTTTTCCCATGAAGTTAGAGAGGGGTGTTGTGTTTTGACTAATATGATGAAGCCTAAACTCAAAACATAATATGTTTTTGCAGCTCGTACTTGAGCGCTCAAGGGGCCACTCAAGTAGTCCTTTACTGGAGAGAAACTAAGGAAAATATTTAAAGTAACCCAGGTTTCGGTTCAAACGTCATCAAACTCAACCCGATGAATGAATAATATTCCTAAAATTCTAGCAAGCACTCAATTTTCATCGCGAACTGAATTATAACAAAATTTTAATTCTTTCAAAACTTTTAACTACTTTTCATTTTTCAAAAAAATCCTTAATCAGGTTTTAATTAAACGAACAATTAAAACGTGTCAAGACGTTACATCCCCATACACTTCTCCACTTCCACCTTGAATTCTTTGAATCTCAAACATTCAAATTTATGGTGCATCCACTAAATATATCCATATCTTGAATAATACTTAATAAAAGTGACAATATATTTAAAGTCTCCTCTAATCCAGATAGTCATAAGTCCACACAAATTAAAGTGAAGCAGTTCCCAATATTCTTTAGTCGAAAATGGCCTCCTGGACATCTTTCTTTTTAAGCAAGATTTACAAATTGGAAGTATCTCCATTTCTAATGAACTCAAAATTTCATTTTCAACCAATCTATTAATATTTTTTAGATTGATATGACCTAAGCGTAAGTGTCAAATATACGTTTCGTTCATATTAGAAGGTTCTTTTCTCTTAAATGTTAAATTGGACGTGCTATTCAATTTATTCTATTGTAGTGTAGGAGAGATAGAAGTAACAATATAAATTTCATCCACCAATGTACGGAAACTGATAAAATGTTTACCATCCTTAATAACCACATAGTTATTAAAATAAACAAAATATCTACTTTTTGCCAACCTATAAACAAAAATTAAATTCTTTCATATGGAAGGTACATAAAAATAATCTCTCAATATTACAACTCTATCTCTACTAAAGCTGAGAGTGACGTCTCCCACTGCAACTGATGCCACCTTTGTATTATAATCCATATGTAGATATATTTTTCAATCACTATGCTGTCAAGTATACTAAAATCCCTACAATGAATTAATTGTAGACATGATTAATGACTCTCTAAAGGTTAAGACCAAAAGAGAGTTGAAGATTTTACCAAGGTACAACGGAGGTAAAGATTTTACCGAGTTAATGGTTTATGTGACTAAAAATAATTCATTTATTAATTTTTCAGACCGAAGTCTCTAATTTTTAATCTAGAAGTTAGCTTGGCATAGGCGTGGGGCTTTCCTCTTTGGATTTTTGAAGCATTGTACTCGGTTCCATCTTTATTAATGTTATTCCCTATTATAAAATCTTTTCTCTTTTACCGATCGAAAACCAAAGTCTTGCAATTTGGGGGTGCTTACTAGTTTTTGAGGCCCCATATTCGAAACTCCCTAGGTGTTATTAATTTTTTAGAACTAATGCATACAAATTTTTATTTCGGATTTATTCGATCTTGCTAATGGACAATGGAATTAATCCTCCAGTAATTAATTGAGGTGTACACAAGTTAATCCGAACATATTGAGACATTAAAAAATGAATATCCCAATATTTGCAACTAATCCGAGCCATTAGATCTCAACTAAAAATATATCAATATTAAAAACATTGGCTATAATTGTTCTTGTTTGTGTTGTAGATATAAAATTTCTCTTCTATCAATTAATTAGAAAAAAAAATGTTGACTAAAACAATTGTCCTATCATACCTTGTCATTTGTATAATTGATTTTCAAATTTTTGTTAATATATTATTCACACACACACATATATATATATATATGTATATATATATATCCCAAATTGTAGTTGACGTATATGAAAATGCAATGAAACATATATAATCAATTCTAGTTCCCAAATTGTCATTTACCTATGTGAATATGCAATGAAACATGTATAATCAATTCTGGTTCCCAAATTGTCATTGACGTATGTGAATATGCAATGAAACATATATAATACCACGTTTTTTTACGTTTTTCACATTCCTCGCAGTCAAAATATGAAAAGTAAAGCCTGATATCATCAAGACAAGTATTTTGGTACAAGTATGTTGAATGATGATAAATTTCTTAAGCAAATGTCAATAACCATGACCATTGACGAATAAAATATATTAAAAATTTATATAGAGGGAGAAAATCTAGATATAGACATACTTGTACATGCAGGTCTCTTGGTTTTTCTTTATTATTATTATTATTATTATTATTTGATACCATGATTTTTTTGAGTTTAACTTTCATAATCTCAGCTGGTTGTTTGGAATAGGAGTGCTTTTTTTTAGGGATAGTACATTGCTGTGTTTTTAATGGACATGGCATGTGAATAGATTCATTCGTTCACAATATCCGGGTTGTTTGGGAAAATATCTGTTTTTGGCTTTTAGTTTTTAATTTTTTTATTATATTTCGTAATGTATAAGATATAAACTATTAATTTTGTCAAACACTATCAATTTCATTTATTTATCATAGAGTTCGTTGAGTTTGTTAATCATACCAAAATAAAACTGGTCCGTTATATGTCATTATATAACCAGACTCGATTTACTAAAAAATGAATGATAAATATAAATTTAAGAAAAAAATAATTAAAGAAATAATTTTTTTTGATATTGTCGGTACAGATATTAGATATGATCAACTATCTAATAAGATAACAGCAGCATCATGTCCCTTAAAAAAACACAACATTTCATCCATTTGTTTTGTGTATATAGTGAAGTATATTAGAATATATAATGAAATATATTGCCCTTTGGATGGATATAATCTAAAAGATTGTATATCCAAAAATTTGCCACAGTATTAGATGTGCTCCACCCTCGGATATACTTAATCTTTCATTCATGGATCAAGATTAATTGTCCTTTTATCCATACTTTATTCTATCCGAAATAAATATTATACATATAGGTCTGTAGAATATTGAAAAGGGGTATTTTTGGATACATGATCTATGACCAAGCTGGCTATCCGATTGTGAAGAATTCGTCACTTGTGCCGGCACAAGAAAGAGTTTAGACTGTCACACCAGATCTAGTTGCGGTGGACCCTCCTATGATCAGATTTGGGCTGATTTTTAAAAAGAGGCTCTGAAATCAAATGAACAGAGTTTTGGTTAGTGAAATGAAATCATACTTTTTACGCTTGACTTTAGACTCTTTTTTAGAGAAAATAAACTTAACTCGGTTAGGGTGCTCGACCCAATCCGACCAAAGTAGATCGGGTCTCCTCTCTCTAATAGCTTTCAGTTGTCTGTCACTTGATGTGACCAGTCACATTAATTATAGCTTGTTATTCATTTTTATAGTTTCTTCTGATTAATCAGACTGTCCATACATTGATTTGACAACTCATAGCCATTATGTTTTCTCCTAACTCTGCTCATGCATTTTACCTAATCAGATTGTCGACCTACGATACTCACAGATAGGGTAAGGTTAACTTGCCCTGTCATAGACTTCTAACATCGCTTTCCTCTCCTGCTAAGACCTCAGACCTCGCCACCTGTCCCCGACCTCGGGAACAATCTATTTATCTTGTGCTCGACTATCCTGCCATGTACATGTTAGGATGATATACTTAAAAGTCATGCTTTTACGTATTATTCGGGATCCCGGGAATATTAATGAGAATCAATTGAGAGGATATGCATATTCAGTTTCATATTTATTTTGTGTACGATGTATGTATGCATTGTCTGTATATCTTGTCCAGTATTTGACTTGTCGCATGAAGTGAGGAAGATCGGGTCAAAGATTCTGATAGATATACAAGTGGGCTCACAACCGCAATGAACCCGGACTATCCATTGGGACGGTTGTAGCACATCGTTATATTAGCTGATCTTGGCTCGGTCGAAAGGATCGAATCCCGGTCTTGGAATTTAAGTTTCGAACTCGATGTGTTAGTACACTTGGAG
>JAULLE010501737.1:0-10335 GCA_035668155.1 Sarracenia purpurea
GATTGGGAGTGGGAACTCACAAGTTGAGTTCTCCTATCCAATTGTTCAATTTTTGTGTCCAAATTTTGCAAGACTTGCAGGACTCTCTCCTCAAACCCTGGGGTGCGAAGAGGAGCTGGAGGTTCTTGCTATGGAGCAGAGGGTCTATAGGCCAAAGAGTTATAACCATTGGAGTAGGCAGGCCTAGGCTGTGGGACTGACATGTTACCTTGATCTGGGTGTTGTTGCGAGGAGAAATTGGAATGATTTCTCCATCCCAGATTATAAGTATTAGAGAACATGTCATTTACCGGTTGAGAGAATCCTTGTGCTGCATTAACTTGATCTTGCACTAACTTTGGGTATTGTGTTGTGGTTGGGTAGTCTGAGAGAAAATGAGTCGGACTAGTGCATAGTGCACATGGACCTTGACAGGTCGGGGGTAGGACAGAGGTAACAGGATTCTGCCCATTAGACAAGAGCTGGGACGAAACAAAAATTATAAAACAATGAATAAAATTGATCAATTGTACAAAATATGGTTACCAAAATCATAAAATAATTCACCAATTACCCTTATTAGCTAATATAATCGTTTCGTTGCGAGTATTGCCGTAGTTCTGTAAAAAGAAAAAAAATACATATATTGAGTTGATATAATATGTCATGTAGTCTAAAAATTATTAATAATAATAATAATACGTATGCCAATAAAGAGCGTACCTCATCGCAACGTTGCACATCTCTGTAAAGGATTTTAATTGTTGTATTTGTCGCTGCCTATAGAACTGAACATAATGTTTTTTAAATCAAAATCAATACATTGATTGAGTAATCTTTAGGCAAATACATCTTAATTAAGATGTAGAAAAATGGAGGGTGTTTTGGTTAATATGTTATTACCATATAAATCTTCACATCTGCTTTATTACATGCATTTGTAATGCCTGATATGTTATCATTTCTACACACAAAAAAATATGTTAGTGTATTGCGCCTTAACATTACTAAGGTAGACTACTGTAACACAATTATCCTACCTACTTATTGTTTGTATATTTAATTCTCTTTCTATTAGCTTTCGTAATTCAGGTGTACCAGCTCTAACTAGAAGTTCTGTCTAGGACAATAAATGGAGAATTTATTTACCTATATTAATTACAATGCAATAATAATAAATTTATTTTACGTATGAATGCAATAATAGATTTATCATAAAGTATAGGAATTACTTGATCATGTGAGTTTGCGACATCGACCATATCTTCGTCATGTTGATCATTTTTCCATAGCTACAATAATATATTTTTGCAACGTATCCCTATGCAACAACAATATATTACAACATAACAAAATATATTATATTGCTACAATAACATTAAATAAAAATTTATTGAAGAAAATACCTTTTTGTTAATTCAATACTGGGTTGTTTGGTCATATAATTTCTATATACACAACATTACGGGTGTAAACTGTTTCTTCATTGTTATTGCTACCCTTTTTAACTAAAACATTGGTGGTTTGTTCAGACACCCCTCTAGATAAAGCAACGTACAGTTGTCCATGGCTGAATACATTGTCTAGTAGGTAAATGCCCACATGCGGAATTGTTTGACCTTGTGACTTATTTATGGTGAAGGCAAAACTAAGATGGACAGGAAATTGTGTGCGAGTCATCTCCAATGGTAGCTTTATGTTCTCAGGAGTTTTTAGTGGAATCTGTGGAAGAAAAACTCTTGTACCTTTGAAATGACCTGTTAAAATCTCCGCATCTATGAAGTTATTATTCAAAACACGACAAAGTAGCCTTGTACCATTACACAAACAAATAGCAGGATCAATGTTCCTTAGAAGCATAATAGGCGCACCATGTTTCAAATTTAACATAAGTGGTGATAAACCACAAGGAGAAATAGAATTTGAGAATTCTTGCTGCTATAAATTATGGGAGTCATTCTCAACTTTATCTAAAGAGTAATATATCCTGGTTTGACCTGGAAATCTCTAGATGACTCCTTCATTGAGACGATCCACATTTTCATTATGAGTTGTTATTAAACCTCTACAAAACCATATATGTTTCATAATGAGCATGATTACCTATGTCAGGATAGATTTCTTCTATTAACTGGTCAATTGATTCATACCATCCCATGGTATTGTCATTGAGGTCGGTATAGTTATCATATCATCTGTAGTGGTAGGCTCTGAACCATCCCCAACTCGAAGAAGAAATCTAGCAAATCCTTCGTCATTTATGGAGCGTATATTTTGTTTAAGGTGAAGTACTTGAACATTCATCCATAGAGGTGATTTGAGAATACACCCATCAATTGTTTTTAGCTTTGTACCATTTGGAATGATTGGAAGCACTTGACGAAAATCACCTCCAAACACCATAATCTTTCCACCGAATGGGGTATTTATCCCAATGATATCCTGGAAGGTTCAATCTACTGCTTCGATAGCATATTGATTCATCATCATTGTTTCATCCCAAAGAATGATTGCTGCCCATATTATTAGTTCTGTTAAATCTGATTGTTTGTTGATGGAACACATTGATGAGTGATCGGCATTCAACGTGATCTTAAATCTTGAATGCTTCCCCTAGGCATTAGTGTAGCTGTTATTCCAGATGTTGCTGTTGCCAGAGCAATACGACCTTGGCTTCTCATGGATGCCAATAACGCACGATAAAAATATGTCTTTCCAGTTTCTCTAGGACCATCAACAAAAAAAATAAATCCAGAATTATTGTGTTAGACAGCTCTCATAATTGACTGAAATGCAGAATTTTGATCACTATTTAAAATTACAATGGAGTCTAAGTCTTTATGAGGAATAACAATTGAAAGCTCATCTTGTATCTCCTTTGGAATTGACGAATGATCATCAAAATCCATTCGGATTTCTGGGAGATTGTAATCTGATACTCTCTTGTTATATTACAGTAAAAAGACGATATATATCATTCAGAGCTCTATTCCGGACGCACATATTATTCATACTGGTAGATGCATAATCCTCATTCATTGAAGGATGAAATTCATTCCAAAAATCTTGCACTCCTAACGGTTCACAATATACTAATATTGTTACAAACAATCTTCATAAAGTTGATGGCATACACATAAGTGCAGGTTCTAATAAGCATTGTCTAATGCTATCATCGTGTTGCAATATGCCATGATGTTCAGTTGCTTGCTTGAATATTCGATAAGAATCTCCATTTATAGTAAGTAAATCGTCAAATGATTTTGGCCCTCGAATATGATTGTGTAAAATCCTTAAATAGAATCGCTCCCCTTCTGATGCGAAACTGTGTAGATTCTACCAATTATTCTTTGATGACTTTGTCTCCATCGCCATAGTTTTTCACGATTGCACCATCTGTAATGTTAGGTAATCTCCCAATATAAGTAACAGTTTGCAGTGACATCATCAATATTCAGTTGAAAGGATTGGGTAAGCATTGTTCTAGAATAGTACTCATCTGACAAAACATTTTTGATGTTTAGGAACGTATAAAACCTAACTTGTTGTCTATTTGGCAAGTGTATTTGTAAACGTTCAACGCTAGGGGTCAACCTCGTCATTGGAAATTTAAATATTTTCCATAATGCTTCAGGAGCACAAATCCATCTTCCATCTATAAATTGTTGTACTTCATCATAGTTAGGGCCTTGACGAATTTCGAGTGCAACACGATCAGGACCTTTGTAAACATACTTGTATAAGTATTTTACACTTTTGACACTGCTGCAAATTTCAACATTGATATGACAATCATATTTCAACAACAACCACGGATTGTATGGAACGACCCAACTATTGTCCACGAATACTTGTTCATTACTCTCCAACGGTATTGGTTGACCTTCTCTTCTTCGATATACTGGATAAGAATCAATTCCTAGAGTTGTGTTGTGCGCAAATGGTTTCGGATATCGCCTTTTACACTTTCCATTTTTCATGCAAGGCGAACGTTCATTGTACATTCCACATGGACCGTGTATCATGTGTTTGAGCACTGCACTATACAATTCAGGCTCCAATGTTTTGTCTGGTATTTCAGCTCTAACAATACCATCATAATCATCTGGAGTATTTAGCTTATCATTTTCATCTAAAATGAGAAGCATATGGACATGTGGTAAGCCCCTTTTTTGAAACTCAATGACATATGCATATGCAATAACCTTTCCCAGGACATTCTTAGTTAAAATGTCATTTTTCATCTCTTCAAGTTTTGAACGAAAAATCCTTGCTACCAAATCAGGGCGGTCATTTGGTACTTGTCCTGGTAATAGCTCAGCTTTGATTTCGGGCCAATTCGAATTGCATGTCATTGTGAGAAAAAGATCAGGTTTACCGTATTTTTGAACCAAAGCCATTGCATCTTGGTATCTTTGATACATATCTCGGGGGCTTCCAACAAATGACGATGGCAATATAACTCTACGACCGATATTTCCTACATAATTGTTTTGAGAAGTTATTAAAATTTTGTAAAAATCACAATCAACAGTTTTCATGACAAAGTATAGAAGTTATACCTCCATAATTTTCACCAGCATGAATGGAGTCCAAAAGACCTTGGTAGAAGTCAGATCGAATGTCATTTTGATGCGCACGTATCCATCTTAGCTTATGAGTCTCAATCTTTACGTAATTATCGACAACGTATTGTTGCAAGAGTCTACCTCCTCGAAGAAGAAGTGATTGATCATTTGGACGGATCTAACAATGGAACGTGTAAATCATAGTAAGCAAGTAAAGATAAAGTAAACTGAAAGGAATAGTAAAAAATTCTAAATGCATATGTATCCTAACCTGTAGTATGAAAGCGTAAAAATCACAACACGTTACTTTTGTGTCGTTATTATTTCTACTGTTAACATCCCATCCGTATGTCCCATATGGCAGTAGCAGAGGATATTGTAAAGGATCATAATATCCAGCAACGTCTGGAACTGTAATGAGATTACCACTAACCGTTTCAACAATTATATCCCTTCCCCTTAAATTTCCAACTTCTTCTCCACCAACTAAAATAGCAGCAACTTCAGAAGATGTTGGTAGATTGTATTGACGCATGTTATATGGTTGCTCCTTGATTAGAAGTCGACATTCATGTAAATCTTGTCGTTGCGCCAAATGACGAAATGTCTGAACAAATGGATTGTGAGCATTCAAAATCCTTGTTATCTTCTCAATCAACTCGTTGTGAAGACCTTCATTTTCAATCATCCGATTTTGAATCTCATGATCAGTGTCATAAATGTACAACTGTAAGTATCTTGGCCTCTCATTTGAGTTTGGTAAGAGAGTGCCGATCTTATGGTAAATAGCTCCTTGTGCGCGAAATGTATAAATTCCACGGCTTGTAGCTGCTAGATGTTCGTCAATATGAACCCCCATTGAAGTGAAGGAGAAGACATGATTGTATGCACGGATATTTTGTCTAAAGTGTCGACCTTCACCAGTTTGGTCAGAGAATATATCAAGCAGCTCAAGTGGTGCTACTATTTGGGGGAGAATAACTGCTCCATTACTACAACACATGGATGATGTTTCACGATGGAACAATCTTGCCTGACAATGTCGGCAAGTAGTTGGCATTGCCAATTGAAATCTTTGAACGCGAGTACTTTGTTGGAAATTTCTGGCACAGTTGCGATATATTCGTCGAGGAAATGATTGGACATTTGGAATTATATCGGGTTCATTTAATTCCCCATGATTTCCATCAACATGCATGATATCTCCTATGTAAATAGCATTAGAATGGATTATGTGTAAGTTTAGATACGTTAAGTGTTGTTGTTAACAATAGTACGAAGATGTAATACAAAAATTTACAATTTTTTTAGGTGAGACTATTGTTTATTAAAAATATATTTATTCTAAAATTGTTAGATATTTGTATGTTACCGTAAATAAACAAATAATATAGTTATACCTTCAATATGGATTTGGCAGGATTGAGGTTCTCTTGATCCACTTGTACCACCATGCTCATACGTGGAATTCATAGGAGCATATCGGGCTAGACGCGTCAGATGAGTGAGTTGAGACCTACCACTTTGTAGCATAAATGAGTTTTGAGCTGCAACAAATCTCGTGGCCGATGAAGCTGAATATCGTGGTTGACGCAATGTATTTCGAACCCTTCGAGGGACATCATTCATGAAGTTCAATATAACTCCTAATAAAATAATTTCAAAAATTGTCATGTATGTTACCGGATGACAATAATTTCACAATTTATGTTTTAGTAATAATAAGTTTGTAAAATGTTGATTTTTACCCAATGAATCTCGTTGGCTATAGTTTGGTGTGGTATGAGGTAAATGATCTTCATTTTCCCTTCGATGTTCAGATTGATTAACGCGCCTTCTAATTTGTTGTGTAAGACGACGTCGTGCTAGCCTCTGGGCAACCTGTTCAGGATTCAGGTTGTGTAGTCTTATCTGCTGTGACTGCCTATTGTTCTCTCTCTGTTGTGCAGCAGCTTCTACACTAAGACGATGTCGCCGTCTTTGTTGTCGCAAGCGATTTTGTTCCCTGACGTTGGTATCATTTGATGGCATTGGTACGTCATCCGTACGATCTTGATGATTATTCTCCATTGTTATATCACTCTAAAACTAAGAATAACGAAAAATAGTATAAATTTACAAAAATGTATAAAAAGTAAGTAAGGAGAAGATGACAGTGGAATAAGTTATAAATTGAAAAAGTGTTGACAAAGACAAACATAAAAATTGAATTCAATATATAATAATTATTATGAATTATCAGCTAATAAGATTAAGTCGTGCAATTAACTATATATGCATCACAAAATAGAGATAACAACTTTAAATGAATGATGGTGATAGTAATAACTTATATGCAAGTAACAAACAGAAAGTTGTTTTTTTTTTATAAACAAATAATAATTTCATTAATTTTGGGTTGTGTATGGTAGATATGAAGAAGCAATGTAAAATGGGTTGGTAATACGACAATGAGATATAGCGAGAGACAGAAAGAATTCACGTAATATATCAATGAACAAATTACAATCCCATAAAGAAGTTAAATCTAATTTAATAACAGTAAATAAGTTAAAACAAAATATCACGTAGATGAGAAAACATACCTGAATCGTAAACTTATTGAAGATGGCGAGAATTGATGAAATC
The DNA here is from genome assembly GCA_035668155.1 of Sarracenia purpurea. NCBI lineage: Eukaryota > Viridiplantae > Streptophyta > Magnoliopsida > Ericales > Sarraceniaceae > Sarracenia > Sarracenia purpurea. The sequence continues at coordinate 7,176 of JAULLE010501737.1, forward strand.
ATAATCCACTAACACGAATCCAATTTGAAGTTGGAATTGGTGAACTTTAATCTTAATGTAAAATGCAGCAAATATTTAATCTTAATGTACAATACAACAAAATCCAACGTACACATGATTACATGCAGGCGATGACATAAAGGAGTTCATGACCAAAAACAAAGTGTAAAACATAAACCACGAAACTCGAGAGAGAAATAGAGAAAAAAATCCGTCAATTTAAACATGTAAAACATACCATCATACAATCACATTAAACGTAGATAATACAATTACTATCGAAAAAAAAATTACAAACAATGAATACAATTGATCATTGGTACAAAATATGGTTACCAAAATCATAAAATAATTCAACAATTGTCCTTATTAGCTAATATAATTGTTTCGTTGCGAGTTTTGCCGTAGTTCTGCAAAAAAAAAAAAAAAAAATTACATATGTTGACTTGATATACTATATTTAGTGTAATATAAAAATAAATAATAATAATACGTAGGGTAGTAAAGAGCGTACCTCGTCACAACGTTGCACATCTTTGCAAAGGATCTTAATTGTTGTATTTGTCGTAACTTATAGAACTGAACATCAAGTATTTAAAAATCAATCAATACATTGATTGAGTAATGTTTAAGCAAATACATCTTAATTAAAATTTTGAAAAATAGAGTGAATATTTGTTAATATGCTATTACCATATAAATCTCAATATCTGCTTTATTACATGCATTTGTAATGCAAGATATGCTATCATTTCTACAAAAAAAAAGTTAGTATATTGCGTCTTAACATTAATAAGGTAAAGTAATGTAACAAAATTATCGTACCTGCTTATTGTTTGTACATTTAATTCTCTTTCTATTAGCTTTCGTAATTCAGGTGTTCCAGCTCTGACTGAGAAGCTCCATCCAGGACAATAAATGGAGAATCTATTTACCTATATTAATTACAATGCAATAATAATAAATTTCTTTTACGTATGAATGCAATAATTGATTTATGATAAGGTATAGGAATTACTTGATCATCTGATTTTGCAGCATCCACCATATCTTCGTCATGTAGATCATTTTTCCATAGCTGCAACAATTTATTCTTGCAACGTATGCCTGTTACTGTTCTGTTTGGAATCTAAACTTATTAGTTCTTATGGTTTGATTAGTTTTTATGAGAAAATTTCTTATAAACTTTTTAAAATATGAGACTGATAAGTGTTAAAAAATTATGATTATTACTTTATAATTATTAACTTATAAGTTTATTTTAATAATTAAAATAACAAACATAAATAAAAAATAAAATAATAACACATTTTTAATACCCAACGAATTTATGTTTTAACTCTTTATTCTATATTATATATTTATGTTTTAACTCTTTATTCTATATTATTTATGTTTTTATTATTTTAATACAGACAATTATTATTTGAAACTATGGCTATAGTTAGTTTTATTCTGAAAGTTTTTATATTTTTATTTTGCTATTAAGATTGTATTGAACCTAATAAATATTATATTTTTTGATATTCATTCTTTGAGTATCAAAAACCTAAATAATAAATGAATTGACAAAAGATGGTATTGCCCAAGCAAACTCAAACGGGCAAAATTGAAATCGCCGTTTTATAAGAAATTGTTTGAAATATTTTATTTTTACCCAAATAATAACATAGTTTTTAATTAAAATAAAAACATAAATAATATAGAATAAAGAGTTAAAACATAAATATTTTTTTAATGTACAAACAAATATTTTAAATGTACAAACAATAATTTTTTTGGTAATGGGTTCCGACGCTGTAATTTTTTTAAGACCAATGAGGCTCATCTCTCTCTCTCTCTACGTAACCAAACAAATGTTTAATCAAAAAAATTAAAACAAATACGAAAAAGTGAAAGTTGAAAAATAAAAACTCTCTCTCTCTCTCTCTCTCTACACGTAACCAAACAAATGTTTAATAAAAAAAATTAAAACAAAAACGAAAAAGTGAAAGTTGAAAAATAAAAATTTTTAACTTATTAAAATGTAAAAAAAATTTAAAAATCGATTTTAAGATTCAACCAAACATGATTTTCAGAGATCAAATGCTATGAAAATTCTATAAATCGCGTTTAAGGAAGACCAAATGAAAAAATTTAAAAATCGATTTTAATATTCACCGAACTCTCTTCTCTGGTGTCTCCATCTCCATCTTTCATCACCATTTTTGCACCTTTCTTCTGCAATAACTTTCTTCTGCAATAAAGACAATAATACCCTTCCTTTTCCCCCATATTCCCTAACCCTAATGCTAAAGATTCATATGGAAAACCCATGAAATGGGTTCCGGCGATAAAGAAGGTAAAACCGGTAAATTTTCTCTCTCTCTCTCTCTCTCTCTCTCTCTACGTAACCAAACAAATGTTTAATTAATAACCAAAAAATTAGAAATTATAAGAAAGAATAAAAAAAATTAAAACAAAAACGAAAAAGTGAAAGCTGAAAAATAATAAATTTTAACTTATTAAAATGTAAAAAAAATTTAAAAATCGATTTTAATATTCATGTAGTGAAACGTCCTGTTTTATTTTAACAATTATTTAATATTGGGCTAGAAAATAATATTTGAACGAGCAAAATGATATATTGGTAGTATTCAACGGAGATATACGGATGACTAGTTTTGAATTGCGAGGACGCAATTCCTAAAAGGAGGGAGTGTTGTGATGACCCGGTTTATAATTATTTCTCAGTAAAGTAAGAAAGTTGATTTAAATTATTTTGTTGAGGAGTTTATAATTTAAAGATTATAAATGATTATTTAAAATAATATTTTATGCAAGTTTAAAATTTAATTTTAAGTTTGAGCAAAAGAGGGGAAAATAATAATAATATTAAGTTCAATTTTTAAGTTTAAGCTTAAGTTTTACTATATATATATAGATAGATAGATAGATAAATATGCTAATTTGGATAAGATTAGTTTTGGAAAAAAAAAAAAAAAAGAGAAAAGATGATGACCACGTCTGGGGGTGGGATTCTCCCCAATCCCCCTAACGGTTACAAGGCACATGGATAAAAGATGAGGGTTTGGCTTATCTTCAACCTTAATTATCAAAGCAAAAGTAAGAAACAGAAAACAGAAGGTGAGAACGGCGCCCTGTTTAGGCGCGACGAGAG
>JAULLE010501953.1:0-10332 GCA_035668155.1 Sarracenia purpurea
AAAAGACGTATACTCCAAATACAACAAGGATTCATAAAAACTAATCACTTTCCAGAACCCCTAAGGTTCGGCCTCTCAAAAGTTGTACAAACATCGTAAAAAGCCAAAAACTTACTTTTTACGAAAGTATACAACTTATACTAGACCAATAGTTGAAAGTTAGCATGGATACTACCTCGTAACCATATAGGAAGCAAGAAAAGCAACCATCCAGCCGTTCCTAAACCAAATAAACACCGAAATCAAAAATTGATTTGGTATAAACGTAGAACAACACGTATAAATCAAGGATCCATAAACAAAAACCAAGAAAAGTCACCAAACGAACCTCGACCAAGCATCCAAATGACCAAGATCCAACCCAAACTTCTTCTCCAGCTTTAGAGAGAGAAAGGGACTAAAAATATGCAAAATTTATATCCCAAACACGTCTAAAATAGTAGCTTATAAAGATCTGTACTGACAAGGGTGGCTCGAGCAACCCTCACTCCGCTTGAGCGATCCCAGCTGTTTTGCACTGCTCAAAAATTAAAAAATGGGGACCTATCCTGGGTCCAAATGGCACCAAACTTGGTCCGATACTTAGGAATAATTTATCGAAAGTTCTAAAATAGACGGTGCAATCATCGGATATCGAATCGTTAATAAAATTTGAATTTTTTCAAAATATTTAACCAATTTTTTGAAAAACTTCATGTATGCTAATTTTGACTTTAAAGCTTAAAATTCAAAATGGTCTATGATTACATGGTCCAAGACTTACCAAAACTTGTTAAATGACGTCGTACTATAAAGGAACAGTTAAAAAAGAGGGTCAAACCCTCACATTTTCAGTGTTAACCAAGTTTGTTAACATATGCAATCTCCATCTAATGGTGACTTTAAAGCTGTCAAAAAAATTCTTCGCTATGTTCAGGGAACTATTGACCATGGGCTTCTGTTTAAGTCCTACACTTTTAAAATTTCAGCTTTCTCAGATTTCGACTGGGCAGGGGACAGTACAGACAGAAAATCTACATGTGGGTTTTGTGTATATTTAGGAGAAAATTTAATATCTTGGTTGGCAAAGAAACAGGCTATGGTTTCTCGATCTTTGGCAGTGGCTGAGGATCGTGCTTTAGCACAAACTGCAGCTGAATTATCTTGGTTCCGCATGTTACTCACTGATTTACATATTTCTCCATCTATACCCACTATTTTTTATGACAATCTCTTAGTTATATCCCTTGCAAATAATCCCATTTTTCATGCTCGTTCTAAGCATATTGAGGTAGATTTTCATTTTATTAGAAACAAAGTTTTGGCTAAAGAATTAGATCTTTCTCATGTCAATACTCTTGAGCAAACTGCTGATATATTTACCAAGTCTTTTCCTTCTTCTCGGTTTCTACATCTCAAGGACAAGCTCTTGGTATCTGCTTCTCTCACCACTCGCTTGCGGGGGGCTAATAAATAGTCAATATGGTTGTGTTAGTGTGTAATGTGTTAGTGTGGGCTATAACAATATTGTATGATGTGAGTTAACCGTGGTTAACTCAACAGCTATGGTTTGGTTATATTTTTCTGTTCAGTTCATTGTACTATTAAGAGATTACATTTTAAAACTAAACTTTCTCTCTCCTAAATACTTATGTTCTCAATCTTTCCTTTCATTATTCTTGGATGAAATCACTGGTGATCTTAAATATAATCTCCACAAGATTGTAATCAGTCATTCTGAATAGTATTAGGGATGAATGATTAGTCATGGTTCACTATGGTGGATACCGAGCAACCTCTAGGTTGTTGACTGGAAAATCCTCTTCCTACTCGTAATCCTGAAGACTAGAAGGAAAACTAAACACTGGTGGGATATCTTGTCAAACCTCCTCCTATGCCTAAGTTAGAGAGAAGAAATCTTCTCAAATAGAGTATTAATTGTTGATGCAGAAAAGAATGCTTACCTTGTGGGGTTTTCTTCTATAGATTATATATGGCTAGTTGAGATAGGAAATCACCTTGATTTCAAGGATAGAATATGGGTCAATCCCGGGAAATCCATCGAGCTCTGCTAATCTCAAAGTTTGTTATCCAAATAAGAATGCTTGATCACAATGAGATATTCCCACACGATCAGTCAAAAAAAACCCCTCCAGATTGAAGCTTGTTCAGTCAGTCCATATCACATGCCCCCCGTTCCCAAGTGGCTCCTCCGCACGTGCCCTTGAGAACGCCACTCATAACCTTGCATACCGCCACCTTGAGGAACTGTAACTGTCTCATTAATATAGCCATTGATGGAACGTTAAGGTGCACCTCTTAGGTGTCGACGATGATGGTTTGTGCGCAAAAATCTTGGCCATTTACTCTTCCCTTGCATATATTCTTCAAACATCGAAACGAGCATGCCTCCTTGAACTTCCCTCACAAAGTTGTTTGAACTCCTTGAGCTTGATCTCTGCATTGCCCCTCGATCATTCTTCTTTCTTTCACTCTTGGTACGTCGTTCTTACTCTTATATTCTTTTCATTCCATTTTGTCGTTTCTTTAATCGCAATGGTGGCAGCTTAGGTCTCCCCTACATACCTCGTCCCTCTTTTTAGTTTCAGCCAATCTCTCCTTCTCTCATGTTCTTCATTCACCGTTGATATCGCGTCGTACTTTCCAAGTTTAATTACCAAGATTTTATTACTATTGGGTAAAGTAGTAGTAAGACAAGGTATCGTTCTCACGAGGAATTATGTAACAATTTTAATAACCAATAAAAATATATTTAATCATAAAATTCTAATTTAATTATAAAAGCATATTTTTTTATTTTTAATTTGTAACTAAAATTCTATTATGCAGAAAACTGTAAATAAATCTTAAAAAACTAAGTTACGAAAAAGTTTAACTAAAAATATATTTGTTTTGAGAAATGTTAGATTTTGATAAAGGTTCCCTAAAGCAAGAATTCACCTCCACCTAGGTTTCTAGTTTTGATTAACTTATATTTTATCTAGTTTTAGATTAAATTTAATTCTATCATGTCATGAGTGATATGGATAGTCAAGAAGATAGATTCATATGCAAACAAGGCATATCCGATCTAAGATTACGGCACAGGTCGTCCAGAGCACGATCCGTCTCATTTACAGCATAAAATATCTCAAGTTATATAATAAAAATTCAGAATTTCAAACACGACATAACCTATCCAAGATTATAGCACAACTCGTCAGAAGTACGAATCGTCTTATCTATGGAATAGACTATCTCACGTTCGAATAATCGAATAATAATAAGCACAATTATATGACCTACACTTAATGTAGTCATAGAAAGCTTAAATAAAATTAATGTATATTCAAATATTTATTCGATATTCAAACATGTCACCGATTATCAAATATTAGTCATATTATTAATTTAATCATAAAATTAAAATAAAATATAAAAGCTAATCTAATCCTAGAAATACCCAGATAAGCACAACTATATGGCTCACATTTAATGTAATCATAGAAAGCTTAAATGGTATTAATGTAATATTTATTCGGTAATTAAACATGTCACCGATTATCAAAAATTAGTCATATAACAAATCTAATCATAAAACTAAGATAAAATATAAAGATAATCTAATTTTAGAATACTTGGCTCGGGTTTCTTTAAGACCTAATGGAGAAAAAACTTAGCCATGCATGGTTGGGATGGATTCCATATCAGAGTTCTTGTTGAACAATTTCGTAAGTATTCGTTGGCAGCTTCTCGATAGGTTCCAGACCTTTCAGACTGACTTTGGGAGGGTCGGAGAGTGTGAGAATAAGTTACGTTTCTGGGGTGTGAAATGTTAATATGCTATTTTTTCAAGGGTTTATACAAAGTTTCGGAGAAGTTGAAGTCCTCTATGAAGTCTGTCTTCCGAGGCGTCTACCGTTTGGGCGGAAGTGGCCAACAGTCCGATGGAAGTGGGGACTTCTATCACGACAGACTTAAATGTGCCTCCAGATGCTTCTGTAATTTTAGGTAGTTTTGATCTTTTTCATCTTTGTTGTTTATTTTTGTTACATATTATTTATAATTAAATAGATTTAATCTTTCTAGATTATTTTAATTTAATTTAAAATAATATTTATATGGCAATTTCAGGTTATATAGTTTGTGATGTAATTTTATTTTATTTTCCATGGAATACTATTTTTTTTTTTTTTTGTATTAGCCTAGATTAGGTGTGGATGTGTGATCTTCGGAAGTCTCACATTTAAGTGTGAGCACCCGAGCGAGCTTGGAAGCGCTCGAGCGCAAGTTAATGCGAGAGTTTGGCGTGTTTAGGTCAAAAGTCTTATTTTGAGCCATAACTCTTCAACCCCTCTAGAGAGACAAAAGGTGGGCGATTTTCTGAGGCAAAAACGCAAAGTTCTCTCTTGTTCTTTCAAGGCTGATTCAACGCTGTAGATTCCTGTTGAAGATTGGGTCAGAGGATTCTGACTAACGGCTACGAGGATTCGTAGTGCGGGGGTTCAACGCACGCAAGACGAGATCGAGGATTCGGCGTACAAGGTTAAGTCTCTAGGATTGAGGATTTGATCTAGGGCTGTAAGTTTGTACTGCGTTCATTTTGTTCTAGTGCATTGTTTCCCGGATTGTGGATTCAGTCTTGTGGTTATTCGCGGCATGGTTTCCACGTAAAAATCTCGTGTGTCTGAATGGTTGTAAATGGCGTTCTTTATTTTATGAGTTTGCGTATCATTGGATTGAATCAGATTAATTAAAATCAAAGTTTTATTTTATTAAAACAAAAAGGATTTTAATACATAATATTTTTCAATTTTGTTTTTTTTATCAACTTTCTATATCATCTTACATGTTTGTACCTTATTAACAAAAATACTACAAAAATATTTTATTAAGTAATATATCGAGTTTAGCCTAGTATAATTAACATGCTATAATCGTCACTTTTAAGGGTTGATCACACCACCAACTTACACTTTGCTAATCCTCTAACAAAATAAAAACAAAAATAAAAAAATAAAACTAAAAGAAACTACAACGGCTAAAAATACTACGATCTAAATACTAACAACCCAATGTAAAACTAAGCACATTTTGAAATTTATTTGGGTAACAGAAAATATCAGGCTTATTTTTATGTATAACTGGCACAAACTGGGGGCCTAGGGATACTATTTTTGAATTAAACAAACATGTTCAAATATAGAAAGATGGTCTAATATCATTTTCTAGAATAACAAGATTCTTTACAATTATGGTCTAAGATAAAAACCATTTATATGGGTAGATGTATTAATTTTCCTCAAAATTAAAAGTTAATCTCAAAAGTTTACTAAGAATAAAATCTCCACCATATCTATATTTTCAATTATTCTTGTTATCATTTTTGTAACTTAAACACATATCTTATTTTTCTCATCCGAAATATATAATTCATAATTTTATTTTCAATTTCTTCAAATTACATGTGATTGCCCAAATTTTGTACCACAAACCAAAAACTAAAAATAAATAAAGAAAATTTTATTTAATTTTATAATAAATAATATTTTTTTTTCTCTTTTTTATATAGAAATATTACTTTTTCCACCCCAACTTGAACATTCTAATGTATTCATTGGACAAAAAGATAACAAACAAAGGTGTAGGGAGTAAGAATTTTTTTTTTTACCAATTTTGTAGCAATGCTTGTAGTTAAATTTATGATTCAGATATTATCTGAATCTTTTAATTTAAAAGAATCTAAACCATGCATCAAAAATAAAAACAGTGTAATATAATGACAATGATAGAATAAAATAGTAAACAGACACATCGGACAATCAAATATCAAACAAAACTGCATACTGCATTTTATTAAGATTTAACTGTATATAAAGCGTGGGCTTTCGACCTATTACATGAAAATTGATATTAACAAACTTCTCCCAAAACTAGGAGAAGTGAAAAACAACAAAGAAAAATAGGAAAAATAAAAAGGAAAATGTGGTTGAGATGAGGGTTGTAGTTGGTGGGGGGAATGGGTTCCGATCTATATATGGAAACATGACCGTGGTAATTGGTGGTGGTGGGTTGGGTTGTGATGGTTGTTAGGAATAGTTACGCCCCATTTAGGGGGGCGTTATCATGTTTGGCGTGAGTGAGGAGGATGGCAATGGGGGATTGAGGATGGTGATGGGAGGTGATCGGCACTTAAAACAAGATATTATTTAATATTGTGTTTTTATATATTTTTTTATATTTTAAATAGGTTTTGGCAAAGAGATGTAAAATGAAAACAAAATAACAAAATAAAGAAAACAAGATGAAAACTCGAAGAAAACTCAAGATCAGACATTCACTGTCCAGACGCTTCATGACTTCTGTCCGGACGCTAGTCGCCACTTCTGTCCAGACTCTCAACAATTTTTGTCAAGACGCAGATGTCATTTTCGCCCAGACGGTGTCATCGAAACACTCATAATTCAAGAAGAACTCCACTTTTCTGAAATCCATAAATAGACCCTGACACCCATAAATTCTGTCATCCACACCCAAAGACAAAAATTCAACCTTTTCCCAAATATTCAACTTTCGACCACTGACAAGCTAGCACTAGAAGGTCCGGACTTCGATGTGAAGCTGCCGATGAATGCACACCACCCCGATCCCTCGTTTGCCTCGAGTTATGATGAAACCCGAGTCTGATGTTTTAGGAGTAGATTAATTCTTTTATTTTATTTGATCCATTTAATTAGATTTTTCATACGACTATTTTAATTCGCGATATATTTTGATCATAGAAAAAATATTTCTTTTTTATATATTTAATTTCCATTTAATCTTGTTATGATTGCATTAAATGTGGATCGTATAGTTATACTTATTGTTAATCGAATACTCAAATATGAGATAGTATATACCATGGATAAGATGATTCGTGCTCCAAACGAGTCGTGCAAAAATCCTGGATAGGGTATACTACATTTGAAATTCGAGATTTTAATTATATAACTTAAGATATTTTATGCTATTAATGAGACGGATTATACTCCGGATAGTCCGTGCTCTATTCTTAGATTGATTATGCCTTATTTGCATGTAAATCTATTATCTTGAATATTCATATCGGTCATGTCATGAAAGGATTATGTTAGCCTAAAAGGTTTTTCAATCAAACCTTTATTTAGTTTTGACTTATAACAACTAATTGATTTGATCATTTGAATGTTAATCTTTTACTTGATAAATCTGGTATCATCAGTTTGATGAAGTTTGGTTTTAATAAATATAACAATCAAATAAATTTATTTATTTAATTATTAATCCTACAAAATCGTCATGATTAATCAAGGGTCTTAACATTAACAATCATTTGAATTGGCATTATGAAAATTGTTAACCTTGTCTTTTTTAAGTATTTTTATGTATGTTTATCGTGTGTTCAATGTATAAACATATTGTTTTAATAATGATCGCACTAAAGACTTGTTTGCATGTGAGTTAGCATTTTTCAGATCTAAAAATCTTGAAGTTCAGCAAAAGTCGAAAGATGAGAAGCATTGGATAGTCTAGACAAGTTTTGGGTAATCAAGAGAAAAATGAACCAGCTAAGACAATAAATGGATCGGCTTCTTATATTGAGCAAGGAAGCTCAAAAGAATGCCAAAGAGTAGATCATGCTCAATCTCAAGTTAGGCAAGACATTAGATGGCTGTAGACCCTGTTGGGACTTGAGATTGAAGGTTATGAAGAAAGGGAAGTAGCGACACCACAAGATGGAAAGGTTCCCACCTTAGGATATGTTGATCAAGAAGTACAAGCAAGCTCAAAGCTTGCTTGTTACCTAAATTGCCTCGGCACCGTAAAAGAAGAAGACACCATCCTTGACATCAAAGTAGTGGATTGAAGAATTCCAAGAAGCAAGAGAATAGTCAAAGGCAAGAGACCTTGAAGTTTGCTCAGAATAACAAGAAGAGCCCAAGTATCTTTGGAGATTAAAGTTGAAGACAATTGGAGATTGTCTAGCTAAGAAGAGATCATAGATCAAGCTCAATATCATAAAAACCTAAGACAAGACTTTGAAATTCAAGGGAATTTGGAGTAGAAGTCTTTTGGAGTTACTCAGTCAACGGAAGACCAAAAACTTAAACTGACATACCCTCAGTATTCCGGGCATAACCTTCTCTACCGAAGAAATTCAGATTCAAGACTAGTTCCATTGGAAGGAGGACTTCCAGGGCTTCAATTTCCATATAAGATTTGCCATTTTTGGAGCTCAGTCGAAGGAGATACGATCGGGTGAAGTCTGCTTTAAAGTGCTGAAAAGTTTGGAGCCAAAGTTCATTTTGGGCAGAAAAAAAGTTCGACACTTTCAGTTGAAAGTTCGACACTTTAATTATGTTGATGGAAGAAGAAGTTCGTCTCTTTCTGTCCAGAATTTCATCACTTTTGCTCAAGGTTTGAATCGCAGAAAAAGCTCAACACTTTGATCTAAAAGTTTGACACTTTTCTGAAGGGAAGAACAAGTTCGTCACATCCAGCAAAAGGTTTTTCCTTTTCACCATGATGAAGCACAACTCAGCTCTGAAGTCTTAAAGGAAAATGTTTGACACCTTTGTATAAATCAAGTTTGTCCCTTCTCAAGACAAGTTCGTCACTTTTTGAAGACAAAGTTCAACGTAAAGACCTTAAAGATAAGGTTCAACTCTTTTGAGGAAAGGGTCGATACATTTATGACTGATATAGGAAAAAGTTCGGCACAATGCTCATAAGGTTCGTCACTTTTATCCTGAGCCTTTTCTCTCTCCTCAAGCCCAAGTAAGGTTCGACACTTTTGAAGAAAAGTTCGAAACTTTCCACATTTCCCGTTCAAATGAAGTTCGTCACTTTTATGGAAAGTTCGTCACATATCCCAGCAGCCAAAAAAGGTTCGACACTTCCTAAAGAAAGTTCGACATTTTCTTCCCAACGACTATATCTTCTCCTAGAACGTTCATATCTGGCAAGAAGCTATTTAAGGAGGAAAGATTGAATATCAAAAAAAAGAGAAATTAATTATCAACCATCATGTTCGTCAAAAACAAAGGGCATCAATTTTATTTAACTCATTGCTATGTTTTTCTCTACACCAGTAACTTCCCAAAAGGAAAAGGCTTTATTTTCTTTTCTCTCATTGATTTATTATACATTAAATGTTTATGTTTTAGAGAGAAAGAGAGATCATTGTAGTGAGCTTTCAAATTGTAAATAATCTCTTAAAGGAGAATACTACAGCTACTACATCTCGGCCACTTCATCTACTCAAGCTTTCAATTTCGCTTCACCAACTGAAGAAGAAGAATAGGCTTCGATTCACCTGAAGAATAATAGGCTGCTATTCGCCTGACAGAATAAGAAGGTTGCTCTTCACCCGATAGGCTTCTATTCGTTTGACAGAATAAGGAGGTTGCTCTTCACCCCAAGCAATCCGATTGTACTGTGGTTTCGATTCACCCAAAGAATCTTTATAGTGAATTCCCAAAGGTTTTTTGGGGAGTGGACGTAGGCCGGGATTCGGCTGAACCACTATATATCTTGTGTTGTGGCTTGCTTTTCTTTTTCACTTCTATTTACATTTCTTGCACTTTAATTGCTTTAATTTTTGCTACATATTCTCTTATTTGTTTAAGTGTTAGAATTTTAAAAATGAGAAGAAATTTTGTTAGGTTTGCTAGATGACCTTGTGGAAACGGTCCTGGTTCACTGCTAACTACTTAATTAGTAGAAATCTTGCTATAAACTTGATATAAGAGGACACGTACTTATTTTTGACGCCGTTATTGGAGAATATTTCGGTAGAATTTTTATTAAGCATTATTTAATATGAAATTTTTAGTTTAATAATTTTGAACTTTCTTTTTATTTATTGGATTTCATATTTTTGGATATTTTGTTAAAATAGAAAATCGTAAAAAAATCAAAAACCCGTTCTCCGTTCGAACACTGACTTTCAGCCGTTCGAACACAAAATTCAGTCATCGTTCGTATGCTTTATTTTTTTGTCCAGACATCTTACAATCTGAGGCCTTTTTCTACTTTCATTTTTGAATGTCAATAGTGTATGCTTAGTCGCCGCTCTCTACTGTGTGGCTTACCACCTTTTGATTCCAAAATTAAACGCATTTGTAGGCTAAACCGTGCTATTGTGAAAGTAACCTCTTTCCCCCGATCTCACGCACCTACTCGCACACCAATAATGGATGAAGACCCAAACAGTAACCCTGCTGGTAACCGACAAAATGAATGGGCCTACCAAGTTGATTAGCAACTTAAAGTATTGATGGATTACTACATTCCCACTGCGTATGAGTCTACAACTTGCATTATGCCACC
>JAULLE010502060.1:0-10330 GCA_035668155.1 Sarracenia purpurea
GCTTCATTTTGAAAGAGAAGATCATCGAATTAGCTAGTCAAGGAAAGATCCTGCTGGAAGAAGAAACAGAAGCAGTAGCTGCAAATCAAACTACTGTTGCTGTTGCTGTTGCAACCATATACCCTGTTCTTCTCTAGAATAAAGTTCAAGACTTGGGAAAGTTTAGCCTCAAATCACCAATATGTAGGATTCAATTTGGATCATTTGACCCAATTGACATCATGGAGTTGTTTTTCCAGACCTCCAAAATTGGGGCAGTAGCTGTGAAACAACAGACACGACCAGTTCAGAAGATGAAGGATGGTCATTGGCGACTCACAAAAGGAAAGGGCTGTTAACCTCGTATCGTCTACGGTTTGTGCCAACAACTGAAAAGAAGACAAAGCCAAATATGAGGGGAAAACATGCAAGACGCACCAAAAGGGTAGTAGCAAAATTTCCATAGAAAAGACCATGTGTTCTGATCACACTATGGGAATTCTTGCCAGCAACGATGCGTAAAGTCATTATCCAGAGTCAATGTCATGCTGTGAATACTGAAGAATCCCTCGAGCTTGGGGAGGAAAGCGCTTCTACACCTACAGATACGCCAATTGAACTTGATTCTGGTGCTTTCTCAAATAACTCCATTGCAAGCATACCGACTATCTCGTTTCAAGATAAAGATTTGATACTTTGCTCAATGCCACACAACCGTCCTCTTTTTGTCACGGGTTACACACGAGAGCAAAGGGTCAATAGGATACTGCTAGATGGTGGGTCAGTAGTCAATATCTTGCCACTCCGCACAATGAAAGAACTTTGAATCACTACAGATGAACTTTCTCATAGTCCTCTGATGATAGAAGGGTTTAATCAAGCAGGATAAGGAGCCATTGGAGTAATTCGTCTAGAGCTGATAATTTATTACATGACTTCAAGTGCATTGCTCCATGTCATCGATGCCAACACTTCCTATAACATGCTACTAGGACGACCATGGCTCCACAAAAATGGTGTTGTTCCATCAACCCTTCACCAATGCTTCAAGTACAGTAGGAAGGGTGTTGTAAAAAGGGTGGTGGCAGATGAGAAACCTTTCACTGAAGCCGAATCACACTTTGATGATGCTAAATTCTATTTAGCAAACATTAAGGTGAAAGAAGTATTGATGATTATTCCGTCATCAAGTCAAAAGTCTCATGATGAAGTCAACTACCAATGTCATAAGAGTGATACCTCCACTAGCAAAAGGGAGGACAATAATCAAAATTCTAAATGTCATGTTGAGGATGAGTCAAAAGGGAAGAACATCACTCTTGTGCTCCTTTATGCCGTAAATTCAAAGAAAAGAAGAGACCCAGAATTGAAAGGTTTAACCCTTCCGATCACCAGCTTGAAAGAAACAAAAGTTACACCACCACTAGAAAGGTTTGTTCGACCGACTCAAGGTCCTGAAATCAAGCACAGTGATTTTCCTTCAAAGCAGACTGAAGAAGGCTTTGATCCAAACACCTACAAGATTTTGGCATTGACTGGACATAACTTCCAAAATTCGCCTGCTTTAAGAAAACTATTATCTGAAGTCACTAGAGAAAAGTTTCATGGCCTAAATTCAACCCAGAATGTACTTAAACAAAAGGGGTACATTGTTCGAAACCCCAGGGCTAGTCTCACGTATACCTCATCCACTCAGCTACGATTTGTCGTAAAGAAATTGAGCACCCATTATATTAATACTGATGAAGATGAAAATGAGGGATATACGTTCGAAAGCACTTCTTTCTTTGATCACTTTCGTGGCACGAAGAAAGAAGAATTAGCTTCTCATAAAACCAAAAGATCGTCCTCCTTTGACCGTTTGGATGGTGGGAAAGTAGGGGATTCAATCTCTAACAAGAACATTCCACTAACAATTGAGAAGCCATCAATATTCGACCGTTTTGGTGATATAAAAGAAGAAGGCTCTATTTTCCATTGATTGGGAGCATCGAATGTGATAGCCCAAGGGTTATTCAATCAAGTTATTTCCTTGTTTTTACATATAACAATCAATTGAATTTGTTGGTACTAATGTTTGATTATGTCTTTGTATTAACCAGACATATTTTATTTGATAATTTAATTTAAATAAAAAGGTTTTCGGATAACCTATTTTGAACTCTGGAATTTTTTCTCAAAATAAATTAAAATAATTTATTTGATAAAATCCCCCTTTTTGTATTTTCTCGCAGTTTTATGGGGTAAATTAATAATTATTATTTTTATTTGTTTAAGGGGTGGAAATTCTAGAAGCATATATACATATAAAAAGAAAAAGAGGGGCCAAACACGCGCATGTCTCGCGCAACCCAGAACCTTCCAACCGAAGCATACTTCAGAAAACAGAGGAGAGAACCAGCTGAGGGAGACGCGATCGGGGAAGAAGAAGTCGACGAGAGAGGAGATCCGACCTCCACCACCGGCGGCGCCACCTCCGGCCCACCGCCTGACCTCCAACGCCGCCGTCGCCGGTGGAATCGAGGAAGAAAACGAAGAAAAACAGAGGAGGATCGCGCGACGGCACTACGAGCTTCACGGTGGATTTTCGCATCGATTCTTTGCCCAATTCTCTTGAGTTCTTCGTCTAAGGTGATCTACTCACTCTCAAGAACATTTCTAGTAATCTTGTTTGAGATTTGATTGGGGCTTCATGATCGATTGAAACACCTAGTTGTTGAACCTCACGCGAACCCGACGGGTTCTCTATTTAGATTTTTTTTTTTATTTTTTATAAAAACTTGCTAGCATGATTTTGTTGAAATCAATTTCAATTTTGGAACAACTAGGGTTTTCGGACCCGATTTGGGGACTGATTTGGGGAATTCGACCATACGGGGATAATTTCATGAAACTGACCCCAATTCTTTGATATTGGGGTAGAATATAGCTTGCGGTTAAAATTTGATAATTTTTTGATAGCCGGATTTTATTCCCGTTAATTAATTAGTGAGTTGGTAATTTAATTTTTGCCAGTGGGACGTGCTTTCGGGAATAGATCGAGACGGCTATGAATTATATTCTGTTTCTTGATATCGATTCGGCTACGAGGTAGGGTTCTAGACTTTTTCAACTAACCTTCTGATATAGATTGTAATATTTTCAAATATTTGTTGATCAACCAAAATCTAGGGCATTCACGTAATAAGCGGGGCTGAAACTTGAATTTTCTCCTTTTCGTTTGTTTAAATCTTACTTTTAACTATTAGAATATGCTACAGAGTCTCATGATAATTATTTTAGTTTGCTAAAACTGCTATCGTTGGGCTGATTTCCAATTTGGAAATTTAATTTGGAATTCGATTGAAAGTAAAGACTGAATTGAAATAGAGACCAAAATTAATTGAATTTGGAAATTGAGATCTGGGATTTGGATTGAAGTTGAAATCAAATTTTAGAGTTAATGTGGATTAATCTAAGTTGGGGTGAATATTCAAGGAAACTAATTTGAATCTTTGTGCTTGATAATGAATGTTATATGAGTAATGAATATTGTTAATAATTTGATTGAATGATGATTGGGACTAGAACTTGTGATATTGTGATAGTGGTGGTAGTGTTTAAAATTTTAATTCTTTTGACATTAATTGAAACGGGACCCTGGAGATGGAATTTTAGAAATTCAGTTAAAACTTGAATCAACTTCAACTTTAGTATTTCAATTTAAATTTATAGAACTTGAAATAAAGATTTGAACTTGAATTAAAAAGTGTGTTGAAAATTTCCAATGTGTGGATTGTACTCTAGAATATTAGATGAGTACAAATTTAAATACTGAAGCTGACTACATTGAAACTTTATTGGAAGTCATTGATTAGTCGTGAAGTGAAAATAATATTTGAGTACATTAATTGAATAGCGGGTAATGCGATATGGAAATAGAAAGATTGAATCTATGGATATTTATATGATCATGCTTATGCAAATGTAATCGTGCTAGCATGCATTTGGATATATGTCCTAGATATTTGATAGATAGCATAAAAATTTCTGTTTAAATACCTTGATATCTTTTTGGACTATCTATGTTTGTTGAATAGCATGCTAAAAACTCCTGAAAATTTTATCCATGCTATGATGATTTTATATGTAATACGTGCATCATCTGAAAAGTTTATGTGGATGGAAAAGATAAATTTTTGAAATGTTATCACTATCTGTATTCTTGTTCCAAAGTGCCAAGTTACATGGGTTTCTGGCCCATTAATATCCCGTTAGGGGAGGCTACCCAATTTTGGGTTTTATGTTTTCCCGTTTAGCGAGGGTTTATGCCTTGGAGGCATTTCGGGTTTAGCCCGGGTTATAGCACACACCACTCGTGCTTGGTGGAGAGTGGCCCTCATTTCCATCACGTTGCTATCCGTGCATTGCAAATTGAGGTTACGGTGCCGTCGGAACTCCCGGTCATGAGGTAGACGACTACTTGGTTACATTGGGGTACGGGTTATGTAAGAGAAGTATGATATGTTGAACTGTGGCAGTTATACCAAAATTCTTTTAATCCTGTAATACGAAAATGTTGTTTACAACTGCTTAATGTGGTAACTGGTTTTCAATTTATGCTTTTATATATGTATAATTTTTATGCTTATTCAATTTAATGCTAATTGTACTCTTCTGTAACCTTTGTGGTTACAGACAACAGACTTGGATAAAGATTGGTCCAACACAGTCATCGTCGTATAGGCTCGAGGCTAGGATTGAAAGTTATTTATTTTGTTCTTGGTGATGTATCCATAAAACATTGGAGAGTATTTTGAAAGTTTTTTTTGGTTGTAATGTAAAATCTGAGACAAAATGTTTTTATGAGCAAGTCATTTTTAGAAATATATAATTCTAAAACTTGTGTCTCCTTCAAATCTATGGATTAAGAAGGAATTATACATCTCTATTTCAGTTATGTTAAGTGGGGTGTTACATCTTGGTATCAGAGCTCTGGGTTTTAGATTCTGTAGACTAGTCAGAGTAAGGTCTATGGTAGACCATAGGTTAAGACGTGTTTACTCATAGTTGTTGTATAGAGTGGTTTAGGTCTCGGGATATCATACCTTTGTCTTCGGACATCTGGTTGACTGGCTTTGAGTTCCATTAGGGAAACACGTACTGCAAGCGTAGGGTCCTAATTGGAAATCCAAGTAAGTTGACAGATTTGGGGAGATAGTCTCGATGTAAGCTCCTATTCGGAAATTTTTGGTTGTCGGATTTGGGGAGGGGATAGCCCCATTATAGGTTCTCGTTCAAAAATTTTAGTGTTCGGTATTATGCTTAGGGAATAATCTTTGTCCATTAATGAACATGGTTTACAAAGTAACAAAAAGCTAAGTCACTTTGCCTTGACTCGAACTGTTAGCTACTAGTACAATTTATGTTGTTAAATGTACTAATTCTCCACATAAAGGATTATTGTTTGAGTGTTAGAAATTTAAAATAGGAAACATTTGCAAAGATATACACAGCATTAGTCCCCATTTTTTTTGGAGTGATTGTTTTGTGATTTGAACTTATGCCACAATGGATGCTATCGCCAAGACTTATGATTTGGTGGCATAGAAGGGTGGTGACAACGTAACATGTATAAATTGCAGTGTTTTTCCAAGGTCTTGTTTATATCTTGCTTCTTTTCAAATGTGGGGGACAATGACTAGGGATGGAAGCAAGAGGGCAGGCAAACTAATGAGTGAAAGCATGTGAATTCTTGAAGGTAGGGTGGAGCTTGGAGAGCCTTAAATGGTTGTTCGGCTGAAACTGGTTTTTAGTGGCCCTGTGTTGTTTCGTTCTCCCCTACTTGATTTAAGTCAATTTAATTAAGTTTATATGTTTGATGATTTAATCACAAATTAAGAATTACGTAGTTACAGAGGTCAAAGACGTTGTGCAAAATTAAGTTGAGTTTCAGAGTAGGATGAGTTTGATTCTAGTGGAGACCCTATTCGGTGAACTAATTATGTTAGTTACTTGTTGGTTCGGTGATGTGGTTGAAAATTCTCTAGGTGCTGTAAGTAGGATTCTGATAAGCCTATTTCATTACTATGATTATGTTCTAAAATCAAAGAAAATTTGGATAAATGTTTAAATTCTTCAATCGACGGGAATATGGATCAAAATTAAAATTGTGAATGGAACTGAAGTTAATTTGGATTATATGATACAAAATTAAAAAGAATTATCTAATTTAACTATGAAAGTGAAAACTAAATAACTAAGGCATCAAACTTGAATTATAAATGTACTGTAGTCGAATTTCGGGAATTTCGAGAAAATGGTTATAGGAATTGAGAACATGGATAAAGTTGGATATAATCTAAGATGAAATCATAATTATGAGATCGGATGGTATTTTTTTCATGTTTGTGTAAGTATCTCGAATGATTGAAAATAAAGACAAAATTACGAAGTACACGTGATTATTGATAATATGTTAAGAATGGAACCTCGATTGCAAACATAGGTTGAAAATATACCAAAGGGATCTTTCTTGAAAATTTATATAAAAATGTAAACAAATGAATGCCATGAATGAAATTGGACATGTAGTTTGGATTGGGATATTGGGATAGTGTGAATAAATGTGTTTGACACGCGTGACTAAGTTTGTATATCCAAATTTGCTGATATTAGAAACCTGTGATAAAAAAAAATAGAATAAATTGGAACTAATACGTGGATATGATCTTAAAATCTAAGTTGTAAAGATGTTCAATGGCTGAAACGAATGATTGGGAAGTACTGTGAAGGTGTATACCATTTGTGTTGATAGAAAAGTGTTAAATTACCGCCATGTTTGTAATAATCACTTTTGCTTAAGAAGAAGTTAGATGGTTGGAATAAGTCCACATATGATAACAATAAGTTAAACAAAGTGCTTGACTTGTTTGTGTACAAGCTAGTCGGTATTTCAGATGATGCAATAAGGTTAGTATTTTCCACCTCTGTTACCGGATTGGCCTGTATTTGCTTACATAGAGAAGTTTGGGAACTTAAATAGAGGACATTAAAGTTTCGGATAAGATTGATGTTTTGAGCAGAGCTAGATCGATAAATTAATAACTTAAATAATCAAAGACCCTAGGATAATCTTTTGGTGCTCAAAGAGAAAGGAGAATGGAAGTTTGCTTTCCTTACCCAATTAATCAGTAACACCGTCCACAACTTCCTTCCTGGTGGAGGAAATTCCTATTTCCTACTATTTTCTTTTCATTGGGTTTCCCCAACTAGATAACCAGGGTTTTTTAAAAATAAAGTCAAGATTGTGTATACTTTTAGGTTCTTTTTGAAGTGAAATAATTAACATTTTTCCTTGTTATGTATTTTCATAAGCCCATTGCACTTACATTATAGCACTAAAGAGGTTGAATTCTTGGCAAATCTACGAGGTTGAAATTTTAATTCATTCTTATTGCCGAAATCTAAATTTTATGTCGAATCCGCCCAAGTAAAGATTTTTAAAATGTCCTATTTCGTTATATTGATATATTCCACTCATGAAGTGATAACAGAAATATACTGTAAATAATTTTTCTTTCAGTTTTAAAGCATTAAGAACAGGAAATCCTTTACTTTTTATGACCAACTACTACATAGGATTGTATCTTTTTGACCATGTGATCCACGTGAAGAAACTACTAATATTATTGGCCTCTAACCTTGAAGATACATAGCGTAATTATCACCGTAGGGACTGTAATGTTAAAATTGTTAATGAACCATAGAGTTCAGGTTTTGTACTTTATTTTTGTAAGTAACGTTTGACACTTTAATTTAATATTGAACTTGTGCAATTATGGAAGTTCACTCTTTCTTTAAATATTAAGTAATTCATTCAACATGGTTGATAAGTACAATAATATTTGACATGCTCGATGATTGTATTTTAGAATATCCCTTAATTCTATTTGTAGAAAATCCCGTATAAATGTTAGGGTCTAACATTTGCTAATTTGGGAAAAACCTTTCCGGCAAATAGAAATTGTTTTCATGGGAAAATGAACAATACCAAAATATTTGGATGGAACTTGAGATTGCGAATTTAATGTGAAGAATTAGATTGATGACGAATAATTGGATAATCTTGACGCGTAGTACCTATGTTGAAAATTTAATTGTAAGTTGGAAATGTGTAACATAATGCGGAAATATGACATTTTGGGTATGTTGAATTTATGATAAAAATTTTAGTTATAGATATAGAATTTGAATATGATAATTGATGTTTGGATATTAATTACAGAAAACTTGTTAAATTTGAAAGATTGATATTAGAAAATTTAACGTTGATTGTTGAAATGATAGGTTGTTGTTTTAATGATTTTTTTGTCAATAAAGACTACTTGATTCTGATCATATAATAACAACAATGGTACTTTTGTGTGAGTAAATTAGAATTATGTTTTGAAATAATTGGAGGTTGGATAATGTAATGGTGGCTGTAAGTTCGTTGTATAAAATGTAGGATCACGGCCCATTTGAGTCAATTACATTCCCAGAATTGAAAGGGACAATTGCAAAACTGAAGGTCAGAAGTTGAAAAAGGCTTTACTTAAGTCTTTAATTGGTTGGGTTTGTAGGTCAAAAGAGCTGCATTTTGCTGCTCTGATTATTATTACAAAATGCATTTCTTTTGGTTAGTGGTAACCCGTTGCTTATGTTAAAAAAAAATAGGGAGATGAAGATACAAAAATTAATTTCTTCCTTGCAAGGGTTAGCAAGATCGCATAGACGTAATATCGCTCTTATAAATGTTAGTTAAATAATCTCATACTCTTCAATTATCGCTAAAAAAAAATTCTCAGTAGAATTTCTCAGTTTAGGAAATCATAACCCCAACCAAGGATCTAGAGTAGAATTTCTCAGTTTAAGAATACAATTTGTTGAACAACTTTAGTAATTGAAGAATCACTCTAGGGATCAATGGTATTCTCAATCGTTGATGATTTCGATATGAATTTAGCAATGAGCTTTTCGAAGGGCCTGCAAGAAATTCAGTTTAGGAAACAGGATTACGGAAAGGACTATGTGAAAGTGAAAGATTGCATAATTGTGATTACAAATAGACGAAACGAGGTTATACGGATTGTGCACAGTGAGAATAGAACAATGATAAGTGAATCAAAGTGACACAGTGGAAGCGTGATACGGCGTCGAGGAGTTCTTATATTAAAAGGTATCCTAGATAATCATTTTGATGTTGTGTTATGGTTGAAAAAAAGGATAATAATAGCTTCTGCAAGGAACTTTTCTTGAACTGATTGTGATTATAATGGTCATGTAGATACATAGAAAAAAGGAAAGTTCATCTTGTACACCTTGTATGACGCCTTGATATCGGGGACGAAATCTCCTAAGTGGGAGAGATTGTAACATTTTGACTTATTTTATTTAATAATTGAAAATTTACGAAATTCGATATATTAAATTTTCTATTATTAAAGGGTAAATTATAAGATTTTTGATTTTTTTAGAATAAATTTAAGCCTTGAGTCTAACAAATAAATGGAAATAAAATAGTAAATCATAAACCAGTAGCCAAACAAGGCGCAAGGGATTGAGAAACCCCCCGAGGTGACTGGAAAATTCTAGATCTCATTCGGGAGCTTTGACATCTCGAAGCTTCGGAAATTTCTTTTAAGCCTGTTTGAGCAAGGCACAAAGAGGGAGAGAGAGAGAGAGAGAGAAATCGAGAAGAGAGAAGGAGAGGAAGAGGAAAGGAGACCGGCGATGTTCAACCCTCGCATTGTTGCCGTTGCCGCTCCCCATCCACGTTGCCAGAGAAGGAGAAAAGAGGAGAGAAGAATCGAGAGGAGAGATGAAATTGGGGGACAAATTGATACACCCACTGTGTGCGCGAGTAAGAGAGAGAGATACTCAGCCATAGAAATCGATGAAGTGTTGAGGATGAATCGATGAAGATGATTGATGAAGCACTGAAAACGAAGGAAATTGATCCATAATGTGGAACCGCGTCTGCGAAATTAGAGAGGAAGAAGACGAAAAAGATGGAGGAGCCGCCCTTCTTCGCAAACCATCGTCACGCCACTTCAGATGTCTCTACCGGCTCTGGCGATGATCTTCGATCACTATTACGGGTTCGAATCACTCCGAACAAGGTAGA
The DNA here is from genome assembly GCA_035668155.1 of Sarracenia purpurea. NCBI lineage: Eukaryota > Viridiplantae > Streptophyta > Magnoliopsida > Ericales > Sarraceniaceae > Sarracenia > Sarracenia purpurea. The sequence continues at coordinate 10,127 of JAULLE010502060.1, forward strand.
AATTCTGACTATTCTTGCTCATTGTTATGCATATATGATCGAAAATTAAAGAAATTGAGACTAAACATTTGATTTGAGATTGAATCATATTTAACGAAAAACATGAAAATTTCTGAATTAAAATTAAAAAATGAACTGGATATTGAATTCGTTTGAATTGGAAAATTCAGATTTTTGTAATTGAAATGGAACTAAAATCGAATC
>JAULLE010502385.1:0-10324 GCA_035668155.1 Sarracenia purpurea
TCAAAACCATGGACAAGATTACAAAAAAAAAAAAAACTAAGAAAAGATAGAAAGGAGAGGAGATTCAAGGGTTTTAAGAAGATAAACATACCAAACATGCCCATAATCACTCTCCAAATCCTTCCAAACACCCAAGAAGCTCAAGCCCTAATGTTTTCGCCACTTAGAGAGAAGGAGAATGATGAATGAAATGACAAAAATGAGCTCTCGGGTCCCCTTTTTAAAAACTGTTTCGTAGCGTACCGCTGGAGCACTTAATTGCCAGCAGCTCCTGTCCGAAACTTCAAACAGACATACCTTGGTCGTTCGAAATTGAACCGGGATCATTCTTGTGTCTAAATCGAATCTCCGGATGTCCACTTTCCAATGGTTCAAACCTCGTATCCAAACTCCTCTCGTAGCAAAAGTTATGCTCGAAAAAGCGAAGGTATGTCGGTCCCTCCTCGTCGACGGGCTGTTATACATCGAAGCAAAACTTAAAAACGGATGTCCGTTCGAACCCCGAATATTCTCAAACTTTACCCAACACTTAATAAAAATATTACGGAGCTAACAAAACAAACGGCGTGAACATCGGACTCCGAATCATCATTAAACTTTAATTCTTTTAAAACTTTTAACCGGTTTCTCAGAAAAACCAAAAGAATCCGATTCGAATTAAAGCTTAAAACTCGAAACGGTCCTCGAGCACCCGGTCCATGGTTGCCCAAAACATGCCTAACAACGTCACACGTGTAATCTGGGTTCAGATCCATACAGCTCTCTTCCTTGATGAAGAGAAGGAAAGCAGCTTCTCAGATCACCGAGCGCTCCCGCTCTTTCCGTGACCATAGTGGTCTTAGATATCTAGACCCTCATTCATTGTTAGAATCATCTCTAAGTAACTATAAGAGGATCACATTTGTTAGACCCTCTACGTCCACACGTATATCTCTTACTCTGGATATTGGCTTCCAAGGTTTGAAACCGTTAGATCCCAATCAAAGGAACTACCCAAGATCTTTAGCAATTACATCTTGCATGCTGAAGGAACCATGTCTTCCCTCCCCTCCTCGAAATGATTCCTCCTTGGTTGATGACCTTAGAAAGGATCCAGCAGTATCAATCCCTCATGGGAAAAAAACCATGAATGATAGTTCCCCTAAAAGAATTCATGTTCCCCCTTCCTATTCGTCCTCTACATCTAAACCCTCATCTGGGAATAGACAACCTCCGATGTGCCATTATTGTGAGATAGCAGGTCACATAAGACCAAATTTCGATTGTCTAAAGAGGGATAGGGCTAGGGACAGAAGTCATTACAGCTCTTCAGTTGGTAAGTCTACGAGTGTGGGTTCATTCCCTTAGATCATTTGAATGAGCTCGCCGTTCAATCTTCATATCTAGTTGCACAGATCGACAAGTTATCCATGGCTATATCCAAGTCACACTCCACTACTCCCAAAAAGAGACATACTAGCTTTGGGAATATTCATCTTTGTTCCTCCTCTTCAAGACCAAAATGCAGTACTCCTAGTAAACTATCTCCTCGAACCCAGCCTAGGCCTCTTGTCACCACATCTCCAAATGAACTGAAACTGTCTTCCAAAGAAGGAAAACTCTCATGGTACGAAATGTCGATGGAGTAAGTTATGTCGTTGTTTTTTCCCGGTGCTCTCTGACATAGAGCTTGTGGTATAGCTAGTAGCTCCTACCGCTTTTCACCAGATGTCATTGTTCTTCGTGTATCTTTATCATTCTCCTAGTACTAATCTCATTGAGAATGTATTTTATCCTCAAGATATGTATTTCGTCTTGAGATGTCAAAAAACATAATAAAAAACATATTTGTTACTTTCTATCTATACCTCTGACCTTCGCATTCCTAAGTATTTAACATGTTATAATAAACATGAATGCGAGATAAGATACCTATCACTCATGCACTGCATAATTATTTGACGGACTTCCATGGAAATCGGATGTTCCTTGGACAATATACAATTTTTCATGTATCTATACTACGAGTTGGTGGCTATGTTATCCTATCTATTGCGCACACTTCTTGAGATTATAATGCTTATGAGTCACAAGTTGGCTCAATCTCTAGTCATCATGTTATAACCATTTGGTCCTTGATCCAGATTGACCTATGTTTGTGGTCTACCTTTAGATGCTTTCCCTCATCATGTTCCACATTTGAATGACCGCATATTGTAGGTGTAAGTCATTACTCTATGTGAGTAACCGCCTCCAATCGGTCTAAGTCGTTAATCTCGCATTCCCTTTTTTTACAACAAAAAAAATTTAAAAACTTTGTATGTTGTCTATGCCCATTATTGTGCATCACAATTTTCACACTCAAATAAAAACCTATGTGTGTATTTTGACCGTGTCATAGTCTGGGTTATATATGGGTAAGAGCTCACGTGTGTGTCTTTTGGTTAACATGATTGAGGTTTTTGCGCGAATCATAAGGTTCCAATATCCTTGGGTTTGCCTCTTAGGTTCAAGCAGATGATTCATCTCCTTGTGATTGAATTTTTTTCCATCTTATACCTTTTCAAGCATCTTGATCCCTTGCACAGAATTCACCATTCACCCTAAATAGGATGTTGACATGAATCACATGAACTTGTGTAATGACCTGCAACCCGGCGTACTAGAAACCACCCGCGAGACTCATGCGGAAAGCCTACGCAAAGCCAAAACCGAAACTTGTCAATTAAAACTTACGAAAAAACATTATGTTTTATGCCGTTTTATAGTCCAAACAATGCCTTGACGAACAGGATAATTTTATATAGATAATAGTACAAATACTATACTTGAAATGTGTCCCCAATGTCTGCCATTGAGCCCCTCATGTTTACAAAAATTATAACCATTTTCGGATTGCCCAGAAAATAAGGGACCGCTCGAGTGCTTTAAATACTACTCGAGCGCTCACATGGATGAGAGTTTTCCAAGGTGAAAATTTGGTTTCTCAAAAAATTTATAAAGTTAAGTTTTCTTAAACCCACCAAAAACCTAACGAGCATACATCTCTACCGAGCAATATACCCAACCCAACGGAGCCCGAAAACACCTCCCCGGAACAATGGCCCAATATTATCCACATAACAAGGATTACGAAGGTACATGATCAAAACCATTTTAGTAAAAGGGTCCCTTAAAGCAAACCCCACCATTAAAGAGTTATAGAAAATTTTGCGTGGAAATGTTTGTTTTAAGGACTAACCACGTCTTGTACCTAATAGATAATCCATACGAGAATAATATTCAGCCCCCAAAGGGTTGCCAACCATACATGAACATGTATCAAGCTAACAAGCTAAGCTAATACAAACAAAAACCGTAAATCCAACCCATGCATGTCCATGCAACCAAAAGAAACTACCTGCTAAGAGTTTCTCACCAATCAAGCAATATATGATAAAGGGGTAATAAGGTCATACAATAGATCTATAACCCAACAAGATCTACAATATCATACATTAATCCATAATAACATAATGAAAATGTAAAACATGATAATCTAAGCATAAGTCTCGATCCCACGCGCAGGAGACGAACCCAAAACCCATCCAGCAGCAAATCACCCATCAGCCGCTAAACCTGCACGTTGTTACTAAAACAACGTAAACCCGCTAGCTTGTAGAAAATAAGATAATAAAGAAAGCATGATAGGATGCGAGAATGATCATGCATCAAGGAAAATACACATTTTAACCGTTAAAAAATTATAAGGTGCATAATTCGGTTTTCTCAAAACCAAGTCCCACCATGAGGTGAGTTTTAAGCAAACCATGATCCAATGGACCATGTTTTCTTTTCCCAAAACCAACCCTTACCATTCCATAACGAATATAGGCTAAGTCACATACCTCAACTTATAAACATTATGGAATGAACATAAACGACAAGTTAAGATCATTAAACTAAAACTATTTTAATAGTTCTAAATAAGAATAGATAGAACATCAAACAATCCAAGGAGGACAATATAGTTTTCAGTTTGAATAGAACATGTAAGTGCATAGGGGAAAACATGAAACAAGTATAACACACACCTATCGTCCCACCTAGCAAACATAAAGCACCTACTCCAACATCTCCAACCCCCAACTCCCGGCCAGGACCAGGGCCAAAGTGAACACTCACCTGATGCCAATCTGGCGTCAATACCAGTCTGTCCATGCCTCATCTGATGCCGACTTGAAGTCAACACTAGCCTGTCATGGGCACTCACCTGATACCGAACCGGCATCGGCACCAATCTATTGTGAACAATCCATCAAACCGATAGTAGATGAGATCCTCGTGGTCACCTCTCCAAGGTATCGAGATCAATCATCGCCCCACACCCAACCTACAACATCGTTACCTCTCTCATGAGTACCTCCCACAAAACAAAACTACAACATGAAATGTAATGTGGAACAACAGTCAGCAGTGTACAACATGATAGCAATATAAACCACGGTGCATCATATCAACAAGTCTATATGGAACCCAAAAGTGCTACAACAGACATAACCATAACAAGAATCATATTGTTAAAGTTACTACCTGTGATATCGCATATCCAACCATATTACATCAACATAAAACAACGATGCACATGGAATAAGTGTATATGCAAACCATCACAGATATACAAGAATATATGCATATCTAATTAACCAAAGAAAGTACAGCGATAATCTGAATGAAGGCCTAGTCCTTAACTATCCTGTATTCTATCAAGCTGCAATAGATAAAACTCTTAACATGAATGTGAATAGGAGAATAAAACCCAAAACCACAAGTCTAAAGGGATGGCTAACTTACATACTCCCATTAAGTTATCAATTCAATAACGTACATATACCATGCATGCAACGGTAGTATCCATCAACCAAGCAAACAAGCACAGTGACGGAACTGCCATTTAAACTAATATATATACTACACTGAAATAAACCTTAAGAAAATACATAAGACCGCCAAGCTTAAAATGAGCTGTAAGGCTCACTCCTCACCGGCTTTCTCAACACATAACTCGTTTTCAGGAAAACCAACGCAAGGGCTCAATTTTCCCAAAACCCAATTTTTACCAAAAATGGAAACCCAACCCATTTGTACATTATTATCACTACGGCCATCCATTTCACAAACCGAAAACACTGGTAAGTGACAATATTGGTACATATCGAGGAAAAGTTTAGACTTTTCAAAATTTAAGATTTTAAGCCCGATAAAACCCGATATCTACAAATCTCACATTGTACACGTTTTGAGCTATAAAACCCCAAATCAATGTCCGAAAAGATAGGAATGCTCATAATACAACGAGGATGCATAATAACGATCTACCTTTTGAAAGCCCATGTTTGGATAGCCCAAAAGTGATAAAACCCCCCAAAAATTTAGTTTTTGGAAAGTATATAACTCACACTTAATTAATAGTTAGATATCAGCATAGATCCTACCTCGTAACCATAGATGTAGCCCAAAAACCATGCGTCCAGCCGTTCCTAAACCAGAGGAACACCGAAATCAAAAATCGGTTTGGTAGAAATGTAAACATAGGCGTGTATACAAAGGATCTATAAACAAAAACCATAAAAACTTACCAAACGAGCCTCGACCAAGCATCCAAAGCCAAGATCCAAACCCAAAAATCGCCTTCAGCGTTGTCTAAAAATTTTAGAGGGGGAAAAGTTATGTTTTTTTGCCAAAAACATGTGAAACAACGCCTTAAATACCAAGCCAGACCGACCTATAGTGCTCGAGCGCACTTACTACCGCTTGAGCGGTACCTGCTGTACATCTCAGCTCAAAAAGTTAAAAACGAAGACCCGTCCTCGCTCCAAACGGTACCAAACTTAGTCCAGCACTCGGGAAAAATATTCCAGAGATTCTAAGACATTCGGCATAATCATCGGACCCCGAATCATTGATAAACTTTAATTCTTTCAAAACATTTAACCGGTTCTCAAGAAAAGTTAACGTACGCCGATTTCGAATTAAATCTTAAAAATTGAAATGGTCCAATATTACACGATCCAAAGCTCCCCAAATCTTGTTAAAAAAATGTCATACAACATTATAGACTGATCCCTGAGGGTCAGGGTCGTTACAACATCCATCACTCAAGAATATTTTGTCCTCGAAATCACTGTAGTTCCAAAGAAAAAGCAATCCTGTAACAACTCAGGAACAAGCCCAAAGATTCCTTAAATCTTCATCAAAAAAGATGAATAAAGAAAGGCAAACCTCCTCACCAACAGGATAACATCAACCACCCAAGAACGGCACGGTTCCCTTAACCAAAGGCAATTGCCAAAACTGTATACTCTGCCCTAGAAGTGAACAATCTCAAACCAACTCACTGGAGACTGAACTTTGCACCAAAAAAAGAATCCAAAATAGATGGTGGATCTTTCTGAACCAACACTTATCCAACCCAAATCATCGTACCAAACCTTTGCCACATCCAAGCAACATGTCTAGCACATAACTTACAATCCATCGATGATCGCCAAAAGATCAAACGATACGGTCACAACCTCTACCACCGGTCACAACTCTAAAAGATGACCTCACCAACACTACCCCAAGCATTCTCACCCCAGGCGTGTCATCAAGACACCACGAGAAAAGATCGTTAAAGGAACCTGGTACCCATACCTTTCTTTCAAATGAGGATGCCAACCCAAACTTCAACACTGACCAATCAGACGGTCTCACTACCATCTTACTACCACCCAAGGTAATCCTAAAGAGACCTTACCAGGCTCAAAACATGAAAGCGCTTTGACGAAAACCACACACAATGTTCACCTCAACCAAACACCCAATCCCATTGATCAATAGCTACCAATGGTCTATGGTTTCCACCCAAGACCATCAACCATGCTTAAGGATACTTCTACCTATCACTTTTCACACTCTCTCTCTCTCTCGGAAGGTGGAACAACCAGCTCTTCATAAGAAGACACTCATCCTCAAGAGCTCCAAGTGAGCATAATCAGAATATACTACAAAACCCGGACCCCAATGCAGATCAAAGAGATTAAACAGACGATGCAAAATGGATACCTGCGTACCAACATCATCTCATAGTTCCGAAGAAATTATAGCACTTACTGCGTGGAGTCTAAGATCATAAGCAATACCCCATATCGCAAAGACCTTGAACCCAACTGAACGCCCATCGGGCCTACCAACAACTATCAGATCGATCGCGCCAACCTCACAATCCAACACAGAAAGACCAGAAACAGATCCAAACCAAGCTGGAAGAATATAGCAATATCCACCCCATGGAATTCCTTCCTAAAGAAAATCCTTTAAAGCTCCAGTTCCAGATACCAACCCAACCTCGGATGATACAAGGAACACAATCACACAACCACTCCACTAGGGATACCTAAGCTGATACCTCATCGCGTGGTGCATCCACCACTCAAGCTTTCAAGCCATCACTTAGGTCGCGCCGTCCAGAAGTTTCACTTAACTCCGTGGGTACCATTGCAACAACCAACTCGACCAGGACTCCTTAGACATCCTTACCAAAGCATCAATCCCGAACACGGGATTCCCATAACTCAACTCTAACGGTTTCATAAGTTCTAACTGCTCCACCACACCAATAGGCTCACAAACCAAGCTCATCAAGACTGATCTCAACAGAACCACACGTGGAGATCAAAAGATTAGGGTCGACATAAAGAAAACCAGCACCGACACCCTGGGGACATGAATCAATCCAACTACTACCAACCTCAACCAACACCAGCGCGATCCACTCGCACCGATACCTCAAAACACTCACAGCAACACTCGAAATAACAAGTCCAACCAAAGGCTATTCTAGCACTAAATAGCTCTCACAAATGACTAATGTAATACGTGGTATGGTTTAATTTAATATTAATTTAAATAAAAAAGGGATTTTTGGATAATTGGTTTTTAGCCCCGAAATTTTTTTTTTTTCGGATGACATATTTTATTTTTGGAGTTTTGAGCAAAATTTAAAATTTCTTTTGAGAGAAAATATTTTTTTTTTGTTAATTTCTAGAACCTTCTAAAATAATAATAAAATCAAAAAAAAAAGAGAAACCATTTGCCAAATGCGCCTAAGGCGCAATAGCAGAAATCAGAAACGGGGAGAGAGAAAAATAGAAATCGCGAGAGAAGGACGGAGAGATCGGGCAAGATGGAGGGGCCGCCGGCCACCCCGACCGGCGCCGGCCACCACCGAGTACCACCACACCACCGTCGCACCTACCGCCGCCGTCTACCACCGGAAAAAGAGACAGAAACGGAGCCGTAGCACCGAAAACAGAGGAGGCAACCACCGCGAGCTTCGGTCTTCGATTTCGCAACCAAATCGGTTTGATTACTTGCAATTTCTTAGACAAAGGTAGGATTCTAGACTCTCTAAACCTATCCACTGATATAGATTGTGGTGTTTTGATGTTTTTAATGATCAACCAAAAATTCTAAGTCGTGTGGTGCCGACGGGACCGAAATATGGTTTCCTTGGATTTTTGTGTTTAAATCTCATAAATTAATGATTGGAACATGCTTTAGAACATTATAAAAGTTATCCAAGCTCACTAGATGTGCGATCGGTTGATCGATTTTGAAATTGGACGTATTAGTGTTTCGGTTGAGATTATTGACCTAGAATTGGGGTTCTCGGCCCTAATGTGATTATTTCTTGAAATTGACTTTGAATATGAGTAATTGACACGTTGATTCACCTATGTCTCAAGTTTGGTAAATTTTGGATATATGGAATTAACAATTCCTTAGTGAGTTCGCAAGTAGAAAATCGTGTTCGAGGTCCGAACCTTAGGATTTTGAGATATTAACTTCGATTATGTGGGATAGGTAGAAGAAGTAACCTATGATCTAAATTTGGGAATTTTTTAATCAAGTGTGGGTAACCTTTGGTGATGTGTTAGCAAGTGGAAATTTGAGATCTCGCTTTAGACCTTGGAATATTTGAATTCAATTGAATTAAATTGTGACATGATGCGAATGAGGTGAGATCAAAACCAATGTTACCATATAATATCTTCTTGCGATTTTGTTGAGGTACTCGACGATTGGCGGGTAGGTTATTCTCACCCTTACTTTAATAAATTATTTGGATTGTCCCCGCGTTAGTGCCTCCGTAGCTTGACGTCCTTGGATGAATTGGAGTACTTATGTTGATATCCTGTTTATAGGATACTCTAAAGTTAGTAAAGGCACATGTTATAGAATACCCCGTGAGATAGGTATTCTTTATAGACTACCCCGTAAGATAGGTATTCTTTCTTGCACGTTTTATGATTGTTGAGTTAACTTAAGTATGCCCTTGGTTTTGATACAGAGGAGATCCAACTTGGTAATCAGTCTTGACTAAACCTGACGAAACCTAAGTATGAAATGGGTGTGTCACCCTAATAGTACGTGTTTCGGAATAGATAATCCTATCCGTGTTAGAAGATGTTGTTAGGATTATACGGGAACGTTTCGGCCCCTTTTACATAGTCCATAAATATTATGGTTAAACCCAAACTCATGAGGATTTGTCTATGTTTGGTGTTACGTTGGACCTCAGTGGAAGTGATTGGAGCTGCTTAGGCTAAACTATCTTAGCCCGGATAAGTTAGTGACTTCTTTAAGTCACTTGAGTTACGTTGGGTTGAACGGCCTAGATACCCTAGCTTGTCACGTGGTGCTTGGTTAGTATACTTGATAGTGATGTGGCTTCCTTAGAAAGACCTATATATTGGACTGTAAGTTCGTGGGATTACGTGATGTAGTTAAGAAGTTTAAGCTAACATGCATTAGCTTTCGTTTCGACAAACCAATGGTGTGATTGGACTAGTATAGGCGCCCTTATAAAAGTCTTTATTGTTCATGATCGAGTTATGTGTTGGATTTGGATCCCACTCGTTAGTGATCCATAGGCTTCCCTTATTAGCCTATGCTTGGTGATAGAAACATGTTCCTTAATTGTGTATGTGTAGCATATTGTAGCCTGTGTGGCAGAAAGTAGCCTGTGTGGCAGATAGTAGCCTGTGTGGAAGATAGTAGCCTGTGTGGCATAAAGTAGCCTGTGTGGCATATTATGGCCTGTGTGGCAGATTGTGGCCTTTGTGGCAGATACCAGTCCGTGTGACATATTCCTACCCTGTATGGGATTTATTGTTTTATGATTAGTGTTTGTGTCCTTGCACATGTATGTTCTTGGATGCTTGTGACGTGTATGTGGGGACTAGAAGGGAGTAGGGAGAGGAGTCTAAGCCTTCCGACTAGCATTGATGTGTTCCGTGAGGTCGGTCCACGTTGATGTGTT
>JAULLE010502492.1:0-15817 GCA_035668155.1 Sarracenia purpurea
CCGCTCAACTTATTGGTATGCCGGATCAAATGATCCACTGGCCAGATTTGGCATATCCAAACTTATGAGCAAGCACACGAGGGGGAACTCCTCAACCTATATTATATCGAGCGTGGTTTCCGTCAGCTGATTATCAACCATCGAACAAATAATGGCACCACCTAACCCACCGGTCATATTGATCTCGCCATAGAAATATCAGCCATTGGTCACTCAAAGTACTGGTCACTATCTGAACGTGATTCGATCAATCACATCGGGATTAAGAGATCGTGCAATTGATGATAATATAGGATGTGAAGCAATTCATATAGTCAGTATAGAATTGATCATCCTATTGATCCCGCTCAATACACTCCAAGTGTGCTAACACATCAAGCTCGAAACTCAAATCCCAAGACCGGGATTCGATCTTTTTGATCTAGCCAAGACCAACTAATATAACGATATGCTACAACCGTACCCATGGACAGTCCGGGTCCACAGCGGTGGTGAGCCCCTTGTAAATGTATAAGAACCTTTGACCAGATTTTTCCGACTTCATGCGACGAGTCAAATACTGTACACAATATACGAATAATGTATACATACATCATAAATGCAATAAATATGAAACCGAGAATACATATCCTCTCAATTGAATCTCATTATTATTCCCGGGATCCCGGATAATACGTAAAAGCATGGCTTTTAAGTATACATATCCTAACATAAATATGGCATACCCTATCCAGGATTATAGCACCGCCCATCCGTAGTACAACTCGTCTTATCCATGGCATAACATATCTCATATTTAATTTTCGAATAAATAATTATACCAATTATTCAACACTCATTTAATACAATCAGAGAAAGATTAAATGGAATATTAATTAAATTAGAGAAATAAGAATTTTCCAATGATTAAATATGTCTTGGAATATAATTGCTGCATAACGAATCAACTACAAAAGGCTAAAATAAAATAATAATATTAATCTACTCTCCAATTACCAAACTCGGGCTTCATCTGAACCTGGGGCAGAAAAGGAATTTAGCCACGCATTATCGAGCTAGAAACCATCTTCGAGAGGTTGTCGGCTAGCATCAATAGGTCCTCGTCGAGGCTCGGCCCTTCCAGTGCTGGCCCAAAAGGGGTAGAAGAGTAAATATAGAGAGAGAAGAAGACTTGTTGTCGAAGGACCTGGATGATGAAACTGGTGAGGGGTGGGGGTCTATTCATAGATTTCTGGAAATCCTTGTCCTTCTCAGAAAAGGAGTTGATGGCGCCACCAGTCCGGATGGTAATGGGCAGTCCGGACGGTATCGATGAATAGAGTCCTAACGGAGATGCTGAGTCCGAACGATATCGGTGACTGCAGTCCTGAGTGGTGACGGCCATGAGTCATGACGGTGTTGGCGACTAGAGTCCGAACGGTGATTATGGGTCCGGACGGTGATGGCAATTCGAGTCCGGACGGAAATATGAAGTCCGGACGGATTGTGATGAATAGAAGATTAGTTCCCATAGCCTCCTTCAAACCTCACCAAAAGCGTGAAGTGAAACACGAATATCTGTCGGATACGGTTGAAATTGGGACATTGTGAAGACAGATGATCTCGCTAAAGTATAAACGACCTAATCGAACCATCGAGAGAGTCAAGCGAATCGACCTGAAATGGGCAGACTTAGTCAATCAATCAACAATAACCCAAATGATATCATGTCCTTCTTGCGATCTTGGCAAGCACACCATGAAGTCTATGGTAAGATGGTCCATTTTACATTCCGACATTGGTAAGGGCTGAAGTAAACCTACCACTCTCTCGTGTTCACTTGCTGACAAGTGGGGCATCGCGATACGACAGTTGCAATATCCTTCTTCATTCCCCGCTACCAAAACTGCATGCGGAGATCGTGGTACATCATGGGGCAACCGGGGTGCACCTCTAAGTCTGAATAATGATACTACCTTAGCACCTCATCTCAGCAAGTCTCTGATACAAAGATCCTCCCCACAAACTGTAAGCTTCCAACCTCAAATACATCTCACTCAAGTGTGCCCTCACAACTAGCCAACTGGTGTCGATACATAATGCCCTCAGCATCCTCCCGCTAGGCCTCTAGCACTCGCATCACAAGAGAAGTCTGGGAAGGTATAGCGAATAACATAGCGTGGTCCTCAGATTCTTTCAACTACAAATCGAACTCGCCTATCTCGCCCATCATCGTCTACTCCTGTATAGCAATCTGCGCAAGAGTACCCCTCGACTTTCTACTAAGAGCATCTTTGACCATGTTCGCTTTCCCATGGTGGTACTGGAGATCAAAATCAAAATCACCAAGGGACTTCATCTATCTGTGCTGTCTCAAACTTAGGTCTTTCTGGGAGAAAAGATATTTCAAGCTTTTATGGTCGAAAAACACCTCTAACCACTCACCATAAAGATAGAGTCTCCATGTCCTCAAGGTAAAAGCAATAGTCGTGAGCTCTAAATCGTTGGTAGGGTAGTTCTACTTGTGAATTTACAGCTACCGGGATCCGTAAACAATCACACTCCCTAGTTGCATCAACACACACCCCAAACCCTCATGGGAATCATCACAATAAAGGACATAACGAACTCCTCATTTTGGTATGATCGGGATCAGTACAGTGGTCAATAACCTTTTTAGCTCCTTAAAAGCTGTCTCACAACTATCGTCTCAAGTGAATCTGATATCCCTACGCGTGAGGCGAGTCATCGGTGCCGCAAGCCTGAAAAAATCACTTACAAATCGATGATAATATCCCACGAGGCCTAGGAAGCTCTCGATCTCAAACACCGACTTTCGTCACTCCTAATTTATAACTGCTTCAATTTTCGATGGATCTACCGCTACTCCCCTTTCAGAAACATCATTGCCTAGGAATCAAACCACTAAGAGCCAAAACTCGCACTTTTTGAACTTTGCATATAGCTTGTGATCTCTCAGTAGCTACAAAGAAATGTGTAGGTGCTCCTCATGTGTCTCTGCTGAGGGCGAGTATTGAAGAATCTCGTCCACAAACACCACGAAAAATTGATCTAAGTACTTGAAAAAGATACGATTCATGAGCTCCGTAAAGGTGGCTGGTATGCTGGTTAGACAGAAAGGCATGACCAGAAACTCATAATGACCATATCAAGTGCGAAAATCTGTCATGGCAATATCTACTTCTCCAACTCTTACCTGGTGATAGCCGAATCTCAAATCAATCTTCGAAAAACAAGTGGATCCCCTCAACTAATTAAACAAATCTTCAATGCGGTGTATAGGGTACTTATTTAAGACTGTGACATTCTTTAGTTTGCAATAATTGATACACATGCGAAGAGAACCGTCCATCTTTTTAGAAAATAGAGCTAGAGCATCGCACGACAAGACACTATGTCGAATAAATCCCTTGTTCTGTACTTCCTCTATCAGGATCTTCAACTCAGCAAGCTCAGCTGGCACAAAATAATGGGGAGGCATAGGAATGGGAGTTGTCCACGGAAGCAAATTGATACAAAACTCAACCTCACACCGAGGTGGGAGCTCAAAAAGATCATGTGGAAATACATCTTGAAACTCGCATACTACTACCGAAAAATCATAAAAAATGAAGTCATCCTCATTAAGCACGAGCACAGAGAATAAGGCACTAAGGCCCCCATCACTAGAATAATGGTACGAAGGTATAGAACCATCATCTCGATCACCAATAAAATAGAAGGTATCTCCATCAGGCATATAAATAGTCACACGACGGCGATCACAGTCTATGCGAGCACTGCATGTAGTCAACCAATTCATCCCATGGATGATGTTGAAGAAATCCATATCTCGGATAACAAAGTCAAAGACTATGCGATGGTGAGCTATCTCAATCTCACAAGTTCTGTTGACCAACCTCGATACAGTCGTAACCCTGTCGGCGTTTCTACGTATAATCTATGACCTAGCTCCTTAATTTCTAACACAAGACATGATGGAAAAATAAAGGATATAAAGGAATGCGACGCTCTAGTGTCTAAAAGAACACATACATATGATTGATAAACCAAAAAGGTACCTCTGATGACCTAAGGTCCGGTGGTGGAATCTGGTGTGGCTGGTAGTGTCTATGCGGCTACCGTACTCGACTTGACTAAGGCATAAACCCTCTCTTGAGTCGACTGTACTGGTGGCCTCACTGATTGAGCTGAAGAAGATCCACCACCAGTCCTGGTAGACTGAGCTCCTGAGTGCTGTTATGTCTGTACGGGTCCCTACCGACTCTAAGTAGATTGTCCCCGTGGTATACCTGCTGTGCTTTGCCCACTTTGACCCTACACACAATCCCGATGTATATGTTAAGGCTGTCCACACTGATAACATGTAATAGAAGATCCAACTACTCGTCTATGAGGGCCCTCCCTGGCCATGTGGCTAGCATGTCCGTAAGTATAACAAGACATGACCCTCTCACCCGATTGCATGGAGACATAGTGGATGGGGCTAACGTTGTATGTGACTACTGCTATCGTGGTGCAGATAAAAAAGATTGACTATACCAAGACTTCCTCTTACGTGATTACTGCCTTGATGACTAAGTTGATCCAACATAAGCCAATGGCCATCCGTCACCACACCTCCCCGTATCAACGACTAAACTCTACTCTACTGAAATGCAAGCCTCTACCAGTTCAGTAAAAACCATCAATCTCGAAGCTGCTACCCTATTTCGGATAGAAAGGAGTTGACCCCTCTCAAACTGTTTGGCTCGTCAGTTCTTCGTCTATACTACCTCCAGCTCGAATTTGGACAAACTAGTGAACTTGTGCTCATACTGTACAACTGACATGGATACCAAAGTGAGAGTCATAAATTCGGGGCGGTAATCCACTTTAGCCGATGCCAGAAAGTTCTTATCTAAGAATGACATGGAGAAGGTACTCCATGTGCCATCTCCCATCGCCTTTGCATACTTTCACCATTTTTCTGCCTCTTCTTGTGGATGAAAAGCTGCTAAATTTATCTTTATTGCACCCTCTATGATCCCTACTGTATCAAGGACCTTAATGATCCTATCGAGCCAAGCTATGGCAACCACTGGACCTGGCTCGCCATTGAAGATGGGCGAGTCAAGTCTCAACAAATCTTGTATTACCACGGATACTCTAGTTTCGGGACCTTGAGTACCACTTCTCGTGTTGTCTGCCACTGTCCTTACAGCAGTATGTATTTCCTAAAAAGCATTTGTTCCATTTACTTGTAGTTGGGGGTTCGTTGCATCCCGCATTTCATGTGTATCACCTATGTAAGGACCTGACCTTCTAGGTCAGATTAGATTATGGTTTAAGGATATTCCTTGAGCTTTGGTAAGCTTTGGACTATGTAATCGTGGACCGATTCGGTTTTTAAGATTTAATTCGAAATCGATTTATGTTAACTATTTTGAAGAACCGGTTAAAAGTTTGAGGGAATTAAAGTTTATCGACAATTCGGGGTTCGATGATTACTCTATTTATTTTGAAATCTCCAGAATATTATTCCTGAGTGTTGAGCCAAGTTTACTGCCGTTTGGACCGAGGATAGGTCTCCATTTTTATGTTTTTAAGATGTGCAATACAGTAGGTACCGCTCGAGCAGTTGTACTAGCGCTCGAGCGCTATACGTCGATCAGAACAGATATTTAAGGCTATATGGAATGATTTTTGAGACAAAAATCATATCTTTCTCAGTTTAACTTTCTGGATCAGACCAGAGGCGGTTTGAAGCTTGGATTTTGGATCTTAGAAGCTCGAATGAGGCTTGTTTGGTGAGTATTCATAGTTTTTGTTTATAGATCCTTGGGTTATACACGTTTGTTTACGTTTGTACCAAACCCATATTTGATTTCGATGTTCGTGTGGTTTAGGAACAGCTGGATGCGTGGTTTTCGGGCTTTCACTACTGATACGAGGTATGATCAATGATAATTTTGAACTATTGGCTCAACATGGGTTGTATATGTGCGAAAAAGTAAATTTTTCGGGGTTTTTATCATTTTTGGGCTATCCAAGCAAGGGGCTTTCGAAAAGTGGCTAGTTATTATGCGTCCTTCTGGTATTAGGAGCATTCCTATCTTTTTAGATTTTGATTTGGAGTTGCATAGCTAAAAATGTGTACAACACGAGATTTATAGATAATAGGTTTTATCGGGATTGAAATCTCAATTTTTGAAAAGTGTCAGCTTTTCCTTGGTTGGTACGAAGGTTGTCACTTGCCGGTGTTTTCGGTTTGTAAAACGGATGGTCGTAGTGACAATCATGTAAAAATGGTTTGGGTTTTCCATTTTGGTGAAAATTAGGTTTTTGGGAATTGGGAACCTTATGTGGTTTTTCCTAAAAATAAATTAAATTCCGGTAAAGTCGGTGGGGCGGGAGCGTTGTAGTTTAGTAATGTTGGTTTTATGCATTTTCTTGTGTTTGCTTCTAGTTATGTTATACTATGAGTTATGGCTATTGTAGTATGATAGAATACAAGATAGTCATGGACTAGGACTCTATTCTTGTTATCGTAGTACATGCATTTGTTAACCAGATATGCAATAGCTTCGTATATCGGTGATGGTTTAGATATAAACCTAGTTCCAGTGTATCTTGGATAGATATTCCTGTTATATCATTGGATACGCTATGTCAATGACAGTTGCTTTAACATTATGGTCAGAGTTATACTTGTGCCTGTTATAGGACTTTTGGTTTCCTTATACATGTGTTGATATGATGTACCATGACTGCAATGCTGTTTGGTTATATTACTGCAGATTATTATCATAGTTGATATTGTAGTTTGATTGGTTCACTACTGGTCATGGGTTTCACATCATAGTTGATATTGTAATATTCTTAATGTGAGAAATACTCTTGGTGAGGGTAGGATTTTAGAGTTCTAAAACGGAATTTGCGGGCAAGTCCCGGTTACCTAGTGGGTGTCGAATCACAACTTTTATTTCGAAAATCGAACATTTTTATTTGAAACTAAACTTGTGATTCAACAAAGGTTCGAATGCTTGTTAGTCCCGAATCATAGGGTGGGTGACTCCCTACGTTGTCTTACGGCACTCGGTGTCGGGTGGGTGACGGCGTACGTCGGACTGCGACATTTTATGTCAGACAGGTGACTCCCTACGTTAGACTGCGACATATTATGTTGGACGGGTGACTCCCTATGTCACATTGCGGCACTCAGTACCGGGCGGGTGACAGCTTACGTCAATAAATGTTTTCTTTATAGTATAAAAGGTTCTCTTAGAAATTATACAGTTTCCCTATATGTTTTGTGTTCTTACTGCTAAAGTTAGAAATTGTAAAGTGGTTTTAGGTTAAATAGTTTTAACTTGTTGCCTGAATGGATTCCATAATGTTTTTGAGTTGAGCTATGGGCCTTAGCCTATATTCATTATGGAATGGTGAAGGGTGATTTTGGGTAAAGAAAACTTGATTCTAGGATCAAGGATTACTTAAAGCTCACCTTAGAGTGAGGGTTGGTTTTGGGAAAACAGTGTTATGCAGGTTACAATTTTAAAACGAGTTAAAATGTGTATTTTTCTATTGCATAATCATCCTCGCATATTGTCATGCTTTCTTCATTATCATATTTCGTACAAGCCAGTTGGCTTATGTTCTTTTAGTAACAACGTGCAGGTTTAGCGGCGGATGGGTGATTGCTACTTGATGGGTTTATGTTGGTCTCCTCCACGTGGGATCGTGACCTATGCTTAGATTGGCATTTTTTCTTCTATTCCATTTTGTTATTATTGATATATGTATAATGATAGATCTTTTTAGGTTATAGATATTTTGTATGGCCTTATGGCCTTTTATTATTCATTGATTGCTTAGTGAGAAACCCTGGGGAGGTAGTTTCCTGGTTGCATGTACAGGTGTGGGTTGGGTTTACAGTTAATGTTTATATTAGCTTGTTAGCTTTTACCAGTTCATGTATGTTTGGAAACCCTTTGGGGGTTGAAATATTAATCTCATATGGATTGTTTATTAGGTACAAGGCATGATTAGTCCTTAAGACAAACGTATCCAGGCTAAATTTTCTAAAAATCTTTAACTGTAGAGTTTGCCTTAAGGAACCCTTTTTACTAAAACTATTGACCTTTTACCTTCGTAGTCCAGGATATGTGGATTAATATTGAGCTTAGGTGCCAGGCGGGTGTTCCGGACCTTATTTTGTTGGGTTTATCACACGGTAGAGATGCATGCTCGTTAGGTTTTCTGAGGTTTAGGAAAACTTGACTTTATAAAATTTTGCTGAAAACTAGACTTTTTCCTTGGAAAACTTTCGACCATGTGAGCGCTCCAGCAGTATTATTAGCGCTCGAGCGGTACCCTATTTTCTGGGTAACCCGAAAATGGTTTTTATTTTCGTAAACTTTGGGGGTTTGATGATAGGCTTCGGGGACATTTTTCAAGCATAGTTATTATACTATTTTATATATAAAACCAAGGCATTGTTTAGGGTTTCAAATGGCTTAAAACCTAAACGTTTTTCTTATGTTTTAACTGGCAAGATTTGGTTTTGGCCTTTTTAGGCTGTCGGCTTAGGTTCCACGGGTAGTTTTTAGTACACCGGGTTTTGTGGCATTACAACCTAGCTTTAGCATATCCTCTCTCTCGGGTATATGCTCACCAGTGCGGCCTCGACCGCGTCCTTGTCCTCGCCCCCCAGACATCAAAGAACTACACAAAGATGTGGGGAAGAGATAATATGTCAACTAAAAACCTAAGGTCTTAAACTTATCCTGAGGATAACCCAAACAAGATCTAAAGAACCAATTTGTCAATGGTAAAAGATGTTATCTCCAAGTCACATAAGCATGACATCACATAACCCCATACCAAGTAGGTTTCTTGGGGTGATATCTCAACCCGAACAACTCACTGGATTTTCAAGTAGAATAGGCGTTAGCTAGGCGTCTTTCTAAATAGAACCCCAAACTAAAACCCAGACGCCGAAGCAAGAAACATCATCCTCGAAGTCCTGCCTCTATACTCATTGAATCACATAGCATACTCATGTATGTCACATTTTGCACAAGCATACAAGCACACATGACATGAATGTGACATGTAACTCACCCCTCTCGCTTTAACACACGTCATCCTACGGTCCTAAGGTATTGGAGCCTAAAGCTCTGATACCATCTATAATGTCCTAGTCCCAGATTATAAATTAAACAACGAACTAATCACAAAATATCAAACTTTATCAAAAATCATTATATTTTTGGTAAATCCCTTACAACTTCTTCTTTTCGTGACTTACTAAAATCAAACCCAAAACCCATGATTTTTGTAAAACCAATGCCTAATAACAAGGCCAAAGAAAGAGGGTTTGAGTCAAAAATATACTTCAAACATCCATTTTAAAACAAGTTAACTTCGAGTGCCTAGAAAACTGAAGCTCACTTGAGCGACCCCCTTCCTTGCTCGAGCAAGTGTTGTAAAAAATTGGTTTTAAGCCTAGAAACTGCAGTTGTAAAATGATCCCAAAACTTGCATTTATTATTACATAAAACTGGAAATAATATCCACAATGATGAGAAAGCATGTAAGACAGTTTTTGAATCAATTGATGAGATTTTTACAATTCCAACCGTACAGAATTTCAAAAAAAAATCCTTAATTCTTGGAATCGGAAACCGCCACTTGCCACCAAACGTTTTCCTTTTCCAACTACAACTCAATACAATGCAACTAATGCTCTCTCAACACAAACCAATAATGGAAAAATAAAGATATGAAAAGCATATATCCTCCCATTAAACATTCATAAACAAAATCTATGTTCCATACATATAGGATACCAAAGAGTTAGTGTTGGACACTACATAATTACATACCCATGATCCAAATCCTCACCACATACAAATCATGAAATGTCTTTACAAGGTTACCAAATGTTCCAAAATTCGCAATTACATTACTTCCAAGAGGCATAGGACTTAAACAAAATATACTCTCATAGGTGTGTCAAATGTGTGCGAGTATACAAAAGTGTATAAAAGGAAAATCCGAAACTAATATGCTTCCTACATCATATAAGCTTCAATCTTCCATCATTGCTTTGCTAGAACCACATGTAGTGTTGTTTTAAAGTAATATGAGTCGATGCTCGTAGGATACATCATAATCTAAGAACACATGACATGTATATGAGGATGGATATGCAATAAAAAAATGTAATATCATGCGACGTGGAATAAATCACATAAAGTTTCTGTCCAATAGTTGTCATTGCATACCCAATTTTGTAAAACCAATAGATAAGGAATTATGCACCCACCATAACTTCCTCACTACTCCATACACCCTATTCGAGCACAATTTTTTAACCCGTCTTGTTGAAGGCTTGGCCTATCTGGTTCCAAGAAAATTTTACACGTTGGGGTCTGAAGGCTTGGTCGACCTTTAGGGTTCAAGCATAACTTTACAAACTGAAGTTTGAAGGCTTGGCCAACATATTTCGAGCACAATTTTACAAATCGAGTGATTTGAAGGCTTGGTCAACCTGTTTCGAGCCCAATTTTACAAATCGATTGGTTTGAAGGGTTGGTCGACCTTTACTCCATTCCAATCACCTTGCCAACACCACAACTCGCCCACATGGGACCCCAAGTTAAGATATGAATGCACCCAATGCAAGGATAGCCAGTTATCAATACATAACCCATCATCCAATCATATAATCCTGCCATCAAAGACGAAGGCTATTATAAGTTAGTCTAAGCATCTTCAAGTACTTCAACCAAAATTCAATACAACATAAACATATTTTCATGGGTTTAGATTCAAATATTGTTGAAACTCACATAAATAACATCAATTACCATTTATTGGGCCAATTACATAAGTTTCCCAAATTTACTTCAACTATCTAAACTCAAATGCTAACCCATTTACATGTTTTTATCTAGGTGCAATCAAACATCCACATTGCAAGAGAGAAGAATTAAACACTTAACACATTCATAGCAAATTCTTTGATTTTTGGAATTTAAGGATATGGGTTTCCAATTTCGGAAAAATCACACATAATCCACATAAATCTCATTTAATTGAAAACAACAACATATACATCATCCAAACTTCAAAGATTAGTATGATCCTACCTCAAGGAAGCTAAATGGTTCAATAAATGCCCCAAATCAGCCACCAACCGAACCGTAGTCCTAAATCATGGTGAAGAGTTTTTTAAGAACATGAAAAGAGAGGGAATGATAAGGATTTTGAAGGTTTAAGTTGATCAAAATTACCAAACAAGACTTAGATGCTCTCCACGACCACCTCACAATAGTAAATAACTCCTCATTTGAAGCCCTTGTTGCGAAGTGAGAGAGAGGAGATGCGAAAATGCAACAAAGAAAAATTGTTAGGTCGAAATTAAAAATATGCTACTACTATACTCACTCGAGCGACCAAGGGGTGCGTGTTAGGATAATATACTTAAAAGCCATGGTTTTATGTATTTTTATTGCCAGGGATCCCTAGAATATTAATGAGAAACAATTGAGATGTATTTGCATTTACTGTTTCATATCCATTGTGTGTATAATGTATTTCGCACAGTCCGTATATTTTATCCAGTATTTGACTCGTCCTATGAAGCGAGGAAGATAGGGTCAAAGGTTCTGACAAAATATATAGGTAGGCTCACAATCGCAATGGACCCGGATAATCAATTGGTATGATTCTAAAACATCGTTTGAGTAGCTGGTCTTGGCTAGGTCGGACGGCTCGAATTCCGATCTGGGAATTTCATGTCCGAGATCAATGTGGTAGTACACTTGGAGTGTATTGAGCAGAAACATTAGGATGATCAATTCTATACTAACTATATAAATTGATGCACATCCTATATTGTCATGTATTGCACGTACCCTTTTTCCCGACGTGATTGATCAAATCATGTTCAGATAATACGCGGTGCTTTGAGTCACCAATGACAGAGATTTCTCAATAAGTTAAGCGGTGGGGTGCGAGGAAAAGAGGATTTTCGAACTAGGTTGTTTGTAACCTAATTCGATTACCGGGAATCCATATCTTAAACATGGGGATACTACAGTGCATTTAATAATTGGAAACTCGAGACACAAATCAAGTTTAGGGCCGGGAGTTTAGTCAATGCCTTTAGTGGAATAAGTCTTGGTTCGTTCGAGAAAAGATCTAACTCGGGGATTGAGTTAGGGATATCCGATTTTCCTGTACAGTTAGCCCGAATCCTATACTTCCTCGTGATCCATCACGTAGCCAAATTATATGCACAGAATATTTCTTGTTGGTTTTGGTAATTTTTTAATTTAATTTGATCATCGGTTTTTTCACCGAGATGATCAGGGTATTAAATTAAATAATCAGGGGCGGTTTTGGAATTTGGCACACCTAGGGATTTAATCCCTAGGTGGTCGGTCCTAGGGCATTATATTTTCCTGTATAATTTTTTCTAGGATATATTTACATTTATCTTGGGAGAAATTTTTTAGTAAGGATAGTATATGATGGAGAATTTTAACGAAGAGAATAATTCTCTCTCTCTCTCTCTCTCCTTCCCCTTATGGTCGGCCCCCTATGGTATATTTACATATATTATTTTTTGTATATATTATGTATAATATATTTTGAAGAGATATATTGATATATCCAAATATATATATATATACATGGAAATATATATCATAAAAGGGAAGATATATAAAATACAAGAGGATTTTTGGTGCAACATTCTAGCCCAAGCCGCCAGCCTCTCCTCTGTCCAATTTGCATATTTTTTTCAAGTTTGACGATTTGTGTGTGAGATGAATCCAAGAACGAGAATGAGCCTCAACTAGTGATGGTGGCCACACACCATGGTCATTGTAGCGCATCTGGGATATACGCGAGAAGGTCGTGGGGTGGTCTCACATCACCTTGTGGATTCTAGAAATTCTACGCCGAATTTAAATCCGTGTGATTCTATCATGTTCCATGTATGTCTTGTATATTCCAGAAAAACATGAAGATTACGGTTTTTACAGTCCCGTAATCGATCCTAAAACCAATTTTTAAAAACTTTCGCTGCCCTGACTCCAACAGTAGTATCAGAGCCAAGTTTGCATTTTTCATGAAAATTTGTCGTTACGATCCGATTTTGTGGATGTATGAATGTATGTTTTAATTTTATCGCATTTAACCGAAAGTATCCCGACGGATTTTAAATCGGGATTAAGATCTTTGTATGCCTTCTACATGGGACATAGGTTTTTTGCGATGTAATATTTTATATTCATGCATTTTTCTGGATCAATCTTGTAGTACGAACCACGTCGAATGAGGATTGAAAATGGGGAAGAAAAATGCAAGCAATGGTGGGACAAAAGCTTCTGGTAGATTCGGACTGCCTGTTTTGGGCTCGATTTTGGGGGCTTCCGGTTACTTTTTTTGACGCGATTTTTTCTCTAGAATTAAGTTCATTCCGTTAGCTTTCCAACAGTGGGTCAAGGGTTGCAATGAGATGACGGGTAGTGGTCCGAAAAAAGTTCAAAGTTTGTCGTGCAGTCTAGTCGCTGAACAGTAAAACGGGAATTTTGTGATATTTTCGGAGGATCTAGACATCATCTTTCGATGCAATTTTTGGCGGAGATGAAGATCAGTATGATGCCTACATACCATACTTTTTTGGGGGTTCGGGTGCAACAAAAAGCCGGCCAAACAGTCCCTAGAAGATGGAGGAACCTAGATGGAAGCAACAACATATTTTTGGCTCCTGTAGTGGCTGTTTGGGCTTTTTCTTTTGGCTTTTTCCGGAGTTCCATCGGTGGTCCGAGGCTATGACGGTGTTGCGGGGATTGAGGAAGGAGATCGGGTCTTCGACGGCTCGATTAGAGTTTCTTAACCCTAAGGATTTAGTCTTTAATCCGAGGCCATCGGATTAAAATATTAAATCAGAGGATCAGATCGTAACGACTTAAATCATTTATTTATTTTTATCGTTATATTTAATTGTTTATTTATTTGTTTTAATTAATTCTGGATTTTTTATAATATTTTATTTTCCTTTTATGTATGATTTTTACAACTCTGGAAATATTAGGAAAATGGTTTTAATAAAATTATAAATCCCAGCAATTTTTTAAAACAGAAAATGAGTGGACAATTAAAAGTTATTTATTTTTGCGATAAGTAGATAATTAATTAAAATTTTTTGGAAAAACCGGGTCACTAATTTCATTTCGCAAAATTAAATAAGTAACCTTTTGTTTGTTCTAATGAAATTAAATATGGGATTTTAATTGATTTAGGTCGGATTTTTTTAATCGGAAAATTAAAATATTTGTAATTTCTAAATTAAACAAAAAGGTAAAACCCTCGGTTTTAAAATATTAAGTGGGAGAATGATTTATTCACGGATAAATCCTATGGTCTCCATCACACATCCGTTGGAGATGTGATTTTAACTCGCGTGCTGGCTTCGATTTCGGTCTCCCCATCAAAAGGGATATAATCATGGTATCTCCGGTACGAATCTCTGAAATGAGTTAATTCGAAATGTAGTGTAAAGTGGGGCTCGCACATACCGATCCCGGGACTTTGTCACGAGATTTTCAAATTATGTGTGATGGTTGTACACTTAACCCGTGGATAAAAGTATCCTCCCCATCGATGTCATTGCTTTTATTTGCGGGGACCCAAGTAATTGGATATTTAATTACTTGGGATATATTAGGAAATAAACATCTGTTAGCACATTGCTCGTTAATTGGTTAGACGCCCACACTATTGTGGCCTGATTAATTACTGTGACTCTGGGCGAATGGTTTTTATTGTGATACTTCCTAAGTGGAATTAATAGACTGGTATGTCTGTCTAGACAGGGAATGATTAGTAGACGCCCGCACTATTGTGGTCAGATTAATCACAAAGACTTCGGGCTGCCAATAATTCTTTTAAAATTAAAAGGTTGAGGGACACTAAATTTTTCAAAGGATTTAAAAAATTTTCTTTTTTGTTTCTCTGGATTTAATATGGTTCCACTTGGTGCGAAAATCAAAGAACGTAAACTTTTTGGACATAAATTTATCAATTGGAAAAGAAATTTAGATTTCGTCCTAACCTCTGACAATTACGGGTTCGCAATATTTGATCCATGTCCACCCGCTCCTAATACTGGATCTCCCGAACGGGAGGTCCGGGACTATCAAAAGTGGATGAAAGCTGATTAGATGGCACGTTTCTACATCTTAAATTCTATGTCAGATGTTTTGCAGAGCCAGTATCGATTTATAGCAACTATAGCTGATATGGTCCTAAACCTTACAGAAATATTTGGTGGTCAGGATCGGGCAGCAGGACAGACTGCAAAAGGGGATCTTATGAATACAAAATGGCTGTAGGTAATGCTTTAGTTATCGAATCATGTTTAGCAGTTGTATCTATGGAAACCTAGTCTGTAGATACAGGAACCATTAATCATGTCTGTAATTCATTGCAGGGGTTCCATGTAACCAGACAATTTAGAAATGGCAAGATTTACCTTTAGATGAGAAACAACTCCCTGGTATATTCTATTGTAGTGGGAGACGTGATTGTTGATTTCGGTAGAAATAGGTGTTTAATACTAAAACATTATATATGTACCTCGAATTAGGAGAAACTTGGTTTCGGTTTCCTGTTTGGGAATTGATGGAAATTCTGTTAACTTTAATATGCATTCTTGCAATATTATAGGTGAAAAAAAGTTTATCTGTCGTGGTACATTGGATAATGGTCTTTATATTTTACATCCGGTTATTTCTACTAATAATAAGAATGAGGT
>JAULLE010502493.1:0-10319 GCA_035668155.1 Sarracenia purpurea
GGGAGGAGTCAGGGACTTCGTTGTGTTCTACTTTTGGAATTGACTTTTGAGTAGCATTCTTCAAACTGGCAATAAGGGCAGCAGCTTTGAGTTTGGTTGCTCTTCTTGTTTTGGCTTCTTGGCTCTCAGTCCCACTAGTAGGATGACCAAGACTTGTTCTTCTTGAGGCTGCTTCCTAGGGCTGTGAATCAATGTGGATCACACCCTTGAGCCTGTCTGAAAATGCCTGAAGCCAGGTGTGAACTTCTTCAATCTTGAGGTTGTTGAGCTTGATGATCTTCATGAATTTGGGATCAACTTGAATGACAGTCTCTTTGGGAGTTGTTTTGAGGAAAAGAACATCTGATTCAAGGACTCTGACGGATCTAGACATATCATCAAGTTTTTGGAAAACATGAAATTGGAAGGATGAGATTAGTGAGGTAATTTCACTAAGATAAGAAGGAGCTAGGGGAGAAGAGGATAAGGCAGCAGAATATGATGGAGGTGTAGGAAGAGTAGGAGCTAGAGGTTGTGGTTGAGGATGAGCTGAGGGATCTGGGATAGGAACAGAGGATGGTTTGTTCCTAGAACAAATCCAAACACCATCTTTTATGGAAATGCCCATTCGATTCAAGGTGATTGGGCCATATACATTAAATTTGTTGAAGGGTCTTGCTTTGATCTAAGACAAATCAATGTTAAAATGATGAATGATTTTGGTAAGGACCATACCATGAGGCAAAGAGGAATATGTTTTGAAATAAGCATGCATCATGTGTGAGATAAAAAGGTGTCCAAGGTATAGGGGATTTTGATTTAGAATGCACCACATAATGAAAATTTGGGTGTTAGTGACACCACCAAATTTTCCTAGCAGAGGCAGGATAATGTGGTCTATCATGTGATGCATGATTCTTATCTCTGGCTTAAGTCGATTGGATTTGAAAGGTTTTGTGATGTTGGGGTTGTCAAATATGGTTTGTGCAGTCTTATCAAAGTCAAAACCCTCACAGACAGTGGCCGTTGGTTGGTAAGTGATGTTGATTGTCCATTGTGGGATTTCAAGGATTTCATTCAATAGGGCAGAAGTGAGAATGATTGGTTTCCCATTAAAGAGGAGATTATGGTGGATTCAGGATCAGGGTCCTTGAAATGGGCATAAAACGACCTAACCAATGAGGGATAACGGGGTTCATGAATTATCATAAGTTTATCCCATTTGAGATCAGAAAAAAGTTTTTGGAAAGGCATCCCAATGGAATCAAAGTATTTGAGATCAATACATCTACCTAGTGTAATGGATTGGTCAACAAAAGAAGAATGATAGAGATGTTTGATTTGAGTGGATTTGAACAACACTACCTCAGATGAAGCCGAGGGGACTTCTGCCTTTTTGGGATTTTCAGAGGTTGTCACCACACGACCAGTCTTTCTCTTCTTCTTCCCCCTAGGGTTCGAGGGTCCAATCTCCCTTGCGTGCTTCGACGACTTTGATTTTGATGGGGATTTTGATGTCGACTTGTCTTCTATGGTAGAGGATGCTAGAAGAAGATTGAAAAGGAGTCAAAATACAGGGAAAAAATGGAAAGAACAGGGGTGCGAATCGAATTTAGGGTTTTGGATAGAGAATTGTTTTGTGCGAATGATGATATAAGAATAAGCAAAACAATATATATGAAGGAGGAAAGAATTGATTCTAAGAGTAGAAGAATCCATTATGGGTTAAAAAAGAATCGAATCACCGATTATTAGAAACGGGTCTTCGATGATAAGACTTGAGTCCTTAAGGGCAGAAATCGAGTGTTAAGAGAAAAGCGAAACCAATAGAATCGAGTCTACAAATCGTACACTTGAGTCCACGAGATCGAGAGTCTATTCTTCAAGATTGACACTTGAGTCTCTTATATTGACACTCGAGTCTTTCACATCAAGAATCGAATCACCCGATGGATAAGAGCTGAGGGAATCGATTATAGGAACACATGAATCGATTCCAGAGATAAGACAATCGATTCTCTCAATCAGAGAGTCGATTCAGGGACCACAAGAATTGAGTCTTATAGCAAGAGAATCGAGTCTAACAGATAAAACATGGGATTTCAACAAGACACATGATTCTTCTTCTCAGAGAATCGATCCTAACAAGATACAACCGAAAATAAAGCAGAAAACACATTGCATATGGCTTAGGCAATAAAAGATTCAGACATCACAAACATTGATCATGCCAAGTTCTCTACGAATCACATTAAATCTATCCTTTGGGAGAGGTTTGGTGAATATATCAGCAAGTTATTTTTCTGTGTTCAAAAAGAGCAATTCAACATCACCTAGCTCAACATGATTTCTGATAAAATGATATTTAATTTCAATATGTTTGGTTCTAGAATGTTGAATGTGGTTTTTGGTTAAATATATTACACTAGTGTTATCACATATAATATGAATATGACCAAAGAATAATTTAAAATGCTCAAGTTGTTGCTTTATATACAATGTTTGTACATAACAACCACTGGTAGCTATGTACTCAACTTCAGCTGTTGACAAAGCCACAAAATTTTGTTTTTTCCTTGACCAAGAAACCAAGGAATGGCCTACGAAATGGCATATTCCAGAGGTACTCTTGCGTTCCACTTTACAACCAGCAAAGTCAGCATCAGAGTAGCTCAACAAATCAAATGATGTTTGATTTGAATACCACAGTCCTAAATCTATGGTTCATTTCAAGTATCTTAGAATTCTTTTGACAACCATCAAGTGAGAATCCTTAGGACAAGCTTGAAATCAAGCACATACACGTACACTAAACATAATGTTTGGCCTACTTGCAGCCATATAGAGCAAACTCCCAATCATGCCTCTGCAGCTCTTAGAATCTACATCCTTATCAAGTTTGGTTGAGTACTCATGGGGGTACCTAAAGGTTTTGCATTTACCATTCCAAATCCTTTTAAAAGATCTTTTAGGTATTTGGATTGGTTTAGGTAAATTCCTTTAGGAGTTTGTTTAATTTGTAAACCAAGGAAAAAATTAAGTTCTCCCATGAGGCTCATCTCAAACTCACTGTGCATGCATTTAGAAAATTCATCACACATAGAAATGCAAGTGGAACCAAAAATAATATCAACATAAATTTGCACAATTAGCATATCATCATCTATGCACTTAATGAATAAAGTAGTATCAATTTTTCCACGAATGAAACCATTTTCAAGAAGAAATCCACTTAATCGTTCGTACTAAGCTCTAGGAGCTTGTTTCAAACCAAAAAGTGCTTTTGATAATTTAAAAACATGGTTTGGAAATTTTTTAATTTCGAAACCGGGAGGTTGTTTTACATGGACTTCTTCCTCAATAAAACCGTTTAAAAATGCACTTTTCACATGCATTTGAAAAAGTTTAAAATCTTTGTATGATACAAATGCTAGTAACATATGAATGGCTTCCATTCTAGCTACAGGAGCAAAGGTTTCCCCATAGTCAATGCCCTCTTCTTGATTGAATCCTTGGGCTACAAATCTAGCTTTGTTCCTAGTTATGATACCTTGTTCGTTTTTCTTGTTCCTAAATACCCATTTGGTACCAATGATTGTATGGTCACTATGCCTAGGTATAAGAGTTCAAACTTGGTTCTTTTCAAATTGGCTTAGCTCCTTTTGCATAGCAAGAATCCAAGCCTCATCACCAAGAGCCTCTTCTATGTTACTAGGTTCTATGTGGGATACAAATGCAAAATGTGAATGAGAATTAATCAATTTAGATCTTGTGGTTACACCACTTGTAGGATCACCTAAAATTTGATCCTTAGGATGGTTGTGAACCAATCTCCAAGCATGTGGTAGTGAAGTAGATCCATTGGTTGGATTTTCATTATCTTTTGGATCTTTTTGGTCATCATTAGGATTGTTTTTAGGTTCATCTTTAACATCAATTTTATTTACTCCTTCCTCAATTAAGTTAAGATCATCAAGTTGATCTTCTTTTTTTGAGAAGGGGTTTGATTCATCAAAGTCAACATGCATAGATTCTTCTACAGTTAAGGTTTTTCTATTAAAGACCCTATATGCTTTACTAGTTAAAGAGTATCCTAGAAAAATTGCTTCATCACTTTTTACATCAAATTTATCTAGATTAATTTTATCATTCAACACATAGCATTTAGATCCAAACACTTTAAAGTAAGCAATGTTAGGTTTGCACCCCATCCACAATTCAAATGGAGTCTTACTTAAATAGTTCCTAATGATTACACCATTCATCACATAGCAAGAGCTACTTTTAGCTTCGGCCCTAAAATATTGTGGTAACTTATGTTCATCAAGCATAGTTCTAGCCATTTCTTGTAATGACCTATTCTTACGTTCAACTACTCCATTTTTGTGGGGTTCTAGATGATGAGAAGTTGTGTGCAATACCAAGTTCATCACAATGTTTTTCCATGTGCTCATTCTCAAATTCCCAACCGTGATGACTTTAATGTTAGCTATACTACAACCTTTTTCATTTTGTAGTCTACGACAAAGCTTAGCTAGGTGAGTGTGTGCTTCATTTTTGTGAGTAAGGAATAGCAGCCAAATAAATCCATGTGAATGAGTTGCAATGGCCTAAAAGTTGAAATATGTTTTTTATTTTTAAAAGAAGATTTCTTTTGTTTACAAAATTGATATGCATCACATATTTATCTTTTGAAAAGTTAGATTTTGGTAAACCTTTAACCAAATCTTTTTTTAGAGAGTTTAGAAATCAAATCCATGCTTGCATGTTCTAATCTTCTATACCATAACCAACTCACTTCTTTATGTGCTATAAAACATTTTACATTTTGTTGAAACAAATCATGTAGGCTTATGGTGTATACATTATGATTTCTATTAGAAACAAAAATAACATTCTCAGCATGCTTTACAATACATTTATTTGCAACAAAAGATACATCATAATTACTGTCACACAGTTGACTAATACTAAGCAAATTATATTTTAAACCTTCGACTAACATAACATTTTTAATATAGAGGGATGAGGGATTACCAATATTGCCAATACCTATCACTTTGCCTTTGATGTTGTCTCCGAAGGTGACATATCCTTCATCCTTAGACTTTAAGCAGTAGAAGAATCTTTCATTTCCTGTCATGTGTCTGGAACATCCACTATCCAAGAACCATCTTTTTTTGCTAGTATCCACCTGCAAAGTAGTTAGGTGGAGAAAATCTTAGTACCCAGTTTATCTTGGGTCCATATGGGTTAGGATAGAAATTCATGTGTTGAGCATAGGGATGCATATGAGTGAAATGTGAACCATAAAATTTTTGTGCAGGAAGATAAGGTCTCTGTGACAGTCTTTGTGGCCTTTTCCAGGTTGGTCGAGTGTGTGCACGGCCTTTGAAAGGCCTTGTGTTTGTGGATTTTGGTCTTTTTGGAATCTTAGGTGGAGCTTCACCCTTTTTAATCCAAACCTTATTGGTTAGTTTGTTTCCCTTCAATCTTGAATCACATGAATGAATAATATGTCCCTTTTTATCACAAAAATCATATTTCAAGGATTTTGGCAGTGAAGCTTTTATAAAGGGATTCTTTAAAACAGTCTTTTTTCATTTGGATTAAAACATAAACCCTCTTTGTGAAAAGTACATTTGGTGCCAAGAATCATATCTAAATATTTCTCTCCTTGAGTAAATTTAGTTATGATCTTAGTCAAATCATTTACTTTTTGTTTTAACAAAATATTTTCATTTTCAAGAGAGTTTTCACCTTTACTGCCAAGTTTTTCATTTTCATATTCCAAAACTTTTATTTTTGAGTTCAAGTTTGTGATTTCCTTTTTAAGGGACTTATTTTTCATTTTAACATCCTTGAAGGCTCTGAGAGAATCTGCAAGTGCTACTTGAAGATCCTCAACAGAAGGGACCTCATTATCACAATCACTATAGTATGAAATAGACACCTCAGTATCATTTGCCATGAGACAAGGATTTGCTTGCTCTCCATCACTTGATTCATCTTCTCCTTCACTTGAGTCTGTGTCATCCCAAGTCACTTTCATATCTTTCTTGTGAAATCTTTTCTCCTTCTCTTCTTTCCTAACCTTCTTCAACAAAGGGCATTCAGGTTTGATATGCCCTGGTTTATGACAATTGTAGCATGTAATCTCATCCTTCTTCTCCTTAGGATTTGGGTCTCTGCTTGATTGAAGCTTGGTGTTGTTGGACTTTCTTCTTCCAAAATTCTTCTTCCTCGTCAAGAGTCTTGCCATCTTCCTAGTGACCATGACAAGCTCTTCTTCATTGTCATTCTTAGAGTCTTCTTCTTCTTCAGAATGTTCAATAGTTGTCTTGATGGAAATTGTCGTCTTAAGCTTGGAATCCTCCTCAATCCTCAATGTGAACTCATGGGTAATGAGGGAACCCAAGAGATCATCAAGTGGGAGGACTGTGAGATCCTTTGCTTCCTCAATAGCTGTGACCTTGGGCCTCCACTCCTTTGGCAGTGACCTCAAAATCTTTCTCACAAGTTCTACATTAGAAAAGGTTCTTCCAAGAGCTTTCAGGTTGTTATTAATTAAATTGAGTCTAGTAAACATATCAGCAACCTTTTCATTTTCATGCATTGTGAACAATTCATATTCTCTAATTAACATGTCTATTTTCTTATCCTTGACTTGGCTAGTCCCCTCATGGGTGATTGGGAGTTTGTCCCAAATCTCCTTGACATTTTTGCAACCTTGAATTCTATTGAATTTATCAGACCCTAGTGCACAATGTAAGAGATTCATGGCCTTTGCATTTGTTTGCAAGGTTCCCCAATCATCCTCAGTGTAGGCACTTTCGGATTTTGGTCCTGTAACTCTAGCTTCACCTTCTCCGGTGGTGGTGGTAGGTATGGTGGGTCCATTAACTATGGCCCTCCAAGAAGCCATGTCATATGATTGAACAAAGCAGGTCATTCTAGTTTTCCAATATGTATAGTTGGTTCCATTAAACAATGGAGGTCGGTGGGCTGATAGGCCCTCAGGAAGAAAAGTTGATTGGTTTTCCATAGATCTTTAGCTACAAGGGTTTTTAGTCCTAATCAGTAGTAGCACTCGCTCTGATATCAATTGTTGTCCCAAGTATCAACCCAAAGGGGGGTGAATGGGTTGATTAGCAAACTTTTTAATTCTTTTTAATTACTTTTTCAATTAATTTAAACACACAGATTAGAATAAATAATATATGCTGAGAAAGTAAAAGGATAAGGGAGAGAAATACAATACAGAGATTTATAGTGGTTCTGTCCTCTTGACCTACGTCCACTCCCCAAGCACCTTGTGAATTTCAAATCTACTAATGATGATTCTTAAGTGGGCGAATCGAAACCTCTTAGAATCGCAATCCTTCAAATGGGTGAAACGTAACCCAAATCTTTTGAGGCAAAATGAAACCTTTACAGAGATGGGATTTTGTTTGGTAATGATGGTATTCTCCTTAATGGGAGGATTTTACAATGTAAATCACACTATAGAAGATTCTCTCACTCTCGTAATAAATGTACAATCAATGTGAAAGAGAGTAGGTAAGGCTGGAGAATTATTATAGAGCAATGAATACAAATTGAATATTAGTAAAATAGAGTGCTCAGATGGTGGTTGAGAAATAGCTCAATGGAACAGTAAATATTCAAGTTCTCCAGACCTTCAAACTTCAAACTTAATAGCTTATATAGTTCGTCTGAGATTTGAGTTGTTAGAGTCATTTAATGCACGAAAAAACTAGCTGTTGTACCTCTAGTACAATTTGACTTAAATGCACTAGAATCGAGTCTTGAAGATGAAGAATCGAGCCTGGGACATTTTGTAAAGGCTGGACTCGAATCTGATTATGCTGGAATTGATTCTTGTGCATCAAAAATGACTTGAAATAGATTCTGTTAAATTTTCACTCGAGTCTGTGAGAGGGGCAATCGAGTCGTGGAAGTAGGAAATTGAGTCAGGCTAGGTGGAAATCGATACTTTGATATAGGCACTCAATTATTCCATGTACGCAATCAATACTTTGATGCAGGCAATCGATTCTTTGATGCAGAGAGTCGATTCTGGTTTGTTGAGAACCGAGTTTGGCACTTCTCATACAGGCATGGGATCGATTCTTAAGACAATGCACTCGAGTCTAGCTTAAAGGCACTCGAGTCTTCCAAGTAGGCAATCGATACCTACAAGTAGGCAATCGAGTCTATGAATGAGGCACTTGATTCTGAGAAGGCTGATGAGCACAAGGTCTCATGATCGATTCCAAAGACTGAGGAAATGATTCTTGAGCAACAAAAGACCTTGCACTCGATTCTAACAGACATAGAATCGATTACTTCTTTCTCAAAAATATGATTTTCACTGAGGGTCATGGATGATATTCTTTATGAAAATATGTAAAAAAAAAAAAAGTTATAAGAGAATTTGAATATTTACTCTTCAAATACAACTTTTGGGTACCTTAAATCCTGAAAAGTAATTGCTAGCACAAATACACACATTAGTAATAACAAAATCAATTAGTTGTTATACGTCAAAATCAAATTAAGGCTTGATTGAATAACCCTTGGACTAACAATCTCCCCATTTTTTACTATGACAACTATTAATTTGTTGTGGAGAGATAAGGTAATTGCATAAAGGATAAAAATTCTCCCCCTGAATATATGTACATATTGATCATATATTTGATCATTAAAACGATATGCATTTATGTATTGCACATATGTTTTTAAATTCTAAAGTAGAGTCGTTCTACGTGATTTAATCTTGATTATCGGCCGTCATGCACTTTAGAATTACCCAACATATAGGCATTAGAAAAATGGATACTTGTTTTATGATATTAAGGGATATAAGAGACTTAAGTGAGAAATGAAATCAACAAGATAAATAGCCAACAATTTCAACCAGGAATTTATTTTATCTTTTATCTTTGAGAATTATAGAACATGTATCAATACACAAAATAAAGAGATATTTGGTTCTCCCCCTCAGAAAGTGAGCTCTTAGAATTATGCATAAAAACCTAACTATTACAAAGCACAACTACAAATTAACAAGAGTATGCACAAAGCATGTTATACTGCAACATCACATATGAAATAACATAATTCACATGATATGGCTATGGCATCATAAACACAAATCAATTTATATGCTTCTCCCCCTTTGTCATAGGCAAGAAGGAGCAAAAGAAAGGATAATCAATTATCATCACTGTGCAGCAAAATGAAATAATACCAAAAGTGTATATCCATCAACTAAACTATACCAAAAGAGTATATCCATTAACTAAACTACACCAAAACAAAGTTTAAAGAGCTGTGGGCAGCCAAAAGTAAAAGTAGCAAAGTTTTCAAAAGAAATCAAGCAGTTGGTTCATCTTTTGAAGATTCTTTTGAGCCACCTTTTTGTTTCTTTCTTTCAAAACTATTTTTAAGCTTACTAGTTTTAAGTTGAGGCAGAGATGGTCCAATGAGCAAGGGGTCTTGAGAGGTGTTAGGAATTTCCTTGAGAGCTTCTTGTTGCTGAGAGGAGACATGGACTTCCTTGAGTTCTTGTACTGGAATAGACTCAGGAGGGGCATACTTCAAACTTGCAATGAGAGCTGCAGCCTTGAGTTCGGCTGCCTGAGCTGCTGGAAGGAAGGACAGGGTTTGGAGCAGGATGGACAGGGTTTGGAGCAGGATGAACAGGGTTTGGCCTTGTAGAGGTAGCTTCCTAGGGCTGTGAATCAGTGTGGACAAAACTTTTGTTTCTCTCTGAAAGTCCTTGAAGCCAGTGTAAACTTTGTCAATTTTGAAGTTGTTTTCCCTGAAGATCTTCATGAATTCAACATCAACTTGGACCACTATCTATATGGGTGTTGTTTTGAGGAGAAAAGCATCAGATTCAAGGG
This sequence comes from Sarracenia purpurea, assembly GCA_035668155.1. Taxonomy (NCBI): domain Eukaryota; kingdom Viridiplantae; phylum Streptophyta; class Magnoliopsida; order Ericales; family Sarraceniaceae; genus Sarracenia; species Sarracenia purpurea. Next base: position 9,894 of record JAULLE010502493.1, read on the forward strand.
CTCGGATAGACTTTGACATATCATCAAGGTTTTGGAAAACATGAGATTGGAAGGATGAAATTAGTGTGGTAATGCCACTAAGATCAATAGGAGCGTGGGGAGTAGAGGATGAGGCAGAAGAAGAGGATGGGGTGCAGGAAGAGCAGGAGTTAGAGGTTGAGGTTGAGTAGAGGGATCTGGGATAGGAACAAAGGATGGTTTGTTCCTAGAAAAAATCCAAACATCATCCTTTTGCACATGCCCATTCGGTTCAAAGTGATTGGGCCATATACATCAAATTTATTGAAAGGTGTGCTTTGATTTCAGAAAGATCAATCTCAAAGTGATGGAAGATTTTGGTGAGAAGCATACCATGAGGCAAAGAGAAGTTTCGTTTGAAATAAGCATGCATCATATGAGAGATAAAGAGGTGTCCAAGATTTAGAG
>JAULLE010502602.1:0-10316 GCA_035668155.1 Sarracenia purpurea
TAATATTGCAAGAATGTATATTAAAGTTAACAAAATATCCATCAATCCCCAAACAGAAAACCGAAACTAAGTTTCGCCTGATTTGAGGTACATATAAAATGTTCTTTAATATTAACCACCTATTTCTACCAAAATCAGGAACCACGTCTCCCACTGCAATAGCGGACACCTGGGTGTCATTCCCTATCTAAAGGTAGACCTCGTTATTTGGTTATTTGGAACCCCTACATCGAATTACAGACATGATTAATGGCTTATGTATCTACAGACTAGGTTTTTGTAGATACAATCGATAAACATGATTCAACAACTAAAGAAAAAGTATCACCTTCAACCATGTTCGTATTCATTAGATTCCCCTTGGCAGCCTGCCTTGCTACCCAATTCCGATCACCAAGAATTTCTATAAGGTTCAGGATCATATCAGCTGCAGTTGTCATAGACCGATATTGGCTTTGCAAAATATCCAACATTAAAAAGATGTAGCAATGTGTCATCCTATCAGCCTTCATCCACTTCCAATAGCCTTGGACCTCCTGTTAAGGAGATCCACCATCAAGAGCGGGTGGACAAGGATCAAATAACACGAACCCACAATTAACTGTGGTTAGAACGAAATCTAGATATCCTTTCCAAGTGATAAAATTAGTTCCAATTAACTTGTGTTCTGTGAGAATCGCCACAAGTGGATTGTAAGATCCAATTATTAAATTCTGATAAACAAAAGTGAAAACTTTTTAATTCTTTGAAAAATTTAGGTTCCCTCAACCTTTTAATTTGAATAGAATTATTGGCAGCCCGAATCCTTTGTGATTATGCTGACCATATAGTGTGGACGTCTACTAATCAATCCTTGTCCAGATAGACACGCCACTTTATTAATTCCTCTTGAAAAATATCACAACAAAAGTCATTCACCGAGAATCACATTAACCGATTAGGCCACGTAGTGTAGATATCTAGAAGTTAACGAACAAAGAACTAACAAGCTTTTATTTCCTGATATATTCCAGGAATTAAATAGCCAATTACCTTTGGTCCCCACAAATAAAAACTGTGACTTATCGGGAAGGATATTTTATCCACAGGTTAAGTGTATAACCATCATACTTAATTTGAAAATCTTATGTCAAAACCCTAGGCCCGGTGTGTGCGAACCCTACTTTGCACTACTTTTCAAATTTACTCATTTTGGTGATTCGTACCGGAGATGCCACAACTATAACCCTTTCTCATCGAGATCGAAATCAAAGCCGGCACACGAGTTATAATCATATCTCCAACGAACATGTGATGGAGACCGTATGATTTATCTGTGACTAAATGCTTCTCCCACTTAATACTTTTTAAAAACTGAGGGTTTTACCTTTTGCTTATTATAAAACATTAAATATATTTTTAATTATCCGATTAAAAATAAATCTAATTTTAATCAATTAAAAATTCCATGTTTAATTCCATTAAAACAAACAAAAATGTTTCTTTGTTTAATCTTGCAAAAAATAATTAATTACCCTGGTTTTCTTTAAATAAAAAATTCACTAATTAATTATTCACTTAACGTAAAATTAAATAAACTAATTATCTATTTATTTTTTCATTTTAAAAAATTGCTTGGATTAATTATTTTATGAAAAACTTTTTCCTAATATTTCTTGATTTGTAAAATCATACATAAAAGAAAAAATAAATAAAACAAAAAATCCATCCACACAATTCAATAAAATAAATAAATAATTAATTAAACTAACGATAAAATTAAATTAAATATTTCTTTATGATCCGGATCCTTCATTTAATCTTTTAATCCGACGGTCTCGAATTAAAAATTAAATGGCTAGCGTTTTAGAACCCTAAACGACCCGTCATTGACTCGACCTTCTTCCTCAGCCCCCGAACCATCATCACAGCCCCGAACCACCGATGGAATGCGGAAAAAAGTCTAAAAAAGAAGCCTAAACGCCCCCTTGTTGGGTCGAAACTACAACTATTTGGCAGCAATGCACAACCGTCTTGTAGGCACTGTTTGGCCGCCTTCCCGCCACCTTTGAAGCCCCCAAAAATTACTGGAATTAGACAACATCCAGAACTTGATCCACGCCAAAAATCTCATCCAAAATCGAAGCAGAACTGCCCAGAAAAAATCTTCTACTAGAGCATCTATGTTCATGGCAAGAATCTGCAGCATCAACTTTGGAAAATATTCTGAACCCCTTCCCGTCGTCACCTTGGCGCCATCGAACCTCCGTTGGAAAGCTAACTGATTGAATTTAATTCTAACGAACAAATCACGTCAAAATAAGTACCTAAAAGCCCCAAAAACAAGGCCCGAAAGCAGCCTTCTGTTACTGCCGAAAACAACCACTGTCGCCGCCTTTGTGCCTTTTTCTGTCTTGTTTTTGACCTCCATTTTGTGATCCAATTTACAATTTTAATCCAAAAAAATAACTTCAATGAAATTAATATTACACAGCAAATCCTATGCCCCACGTAGGAGGTGTAGAACTTATCTAATCTTGATTTAAAAACTGTCAAGATATGCGGTTAAAAGGCGCTATAAGTAAACCATTCATTCAATCGATTAAAGAATCGGATCATAATGACATGTGATGCAAAAAAAAGGTTAGAACATGTGTTTTTCATGGAAAACGCAGCCGGCTCTGATACCATTGTTGGAGCCACGCTGCGGAAAAAGTTTGGAAAATAACGTCGTGACCGTAAAAAATGACGTTGTGCGCTTTTCATGAAAAACTAATTAAATATTCTGATATTTTATGATTAAATATACCTCAAAGAAACTTGAACAAGTTTTTTTTGATGCTGAACAACAATCCAAGACGACCCAATGATATTTTCATGTATAACCCGACGCATGTGTTGATTCCGACGTGCGGGCGCCGATTTGAATTAACTCATTTGACTTCAAAACACACTTGGGTTCCCAAAATTTTTGCAAGAAAAATTAGAGAGACAAGGGGAGGGGACGGCGGCACCTTTTTGTGTAGAGAGAGTTAGGTTAATTCTATTAATGTTATCTATGTATATTATGTGTATCAAAAAGTATATATGTATATACCTTCCTTAAATCATGCACACAATATATCTATATATTAAAATTAACCTAAGGGTATATATCATTTCCTTAAGAAATAATTAGAAATATACACCTAACAAAATAAATTATTCTCTCACCACACTAGGGCCGGCCAGTAGGGAGAAATCCCTAATGTGTCACTTCACTAATAATGCCCCTATACATTTAATTTAATACCCCGACCGTCCCGGAAAAAAATCCAACGATCGAATTAAATTAAATAAATACTGAAATCAACCAAAAAATAAACCATGCGTATCAATAGGCTACGTGAGGGATCACGAGGAAATATAGGACTCGGGCTAACCGTATGAGAAAACTGGATATCCCTAACTTAACCTCAAAGTTAGATTATTTCTCGCACGAACCAGGACTTATTCCACTAAAGACCCTAACTGAACTCCCGGCTCTAACTTGAATTATGTCTCGAGTTTCTAATTATCACTTGCACTGAAATCCCCCCACGTTTAAGATATGGATTCCCAATGATTAAATTAGGTTACTGAAAACCTGGTTCAATTATCCTCTTATCCTCGCAATCGCACCACTTATCCTTTTGAGTATGCCGGATCAACTGATCCACCGGCCGAGTTTGGCATAATCAAACTTATAAGTAAAGAACACGGAGGGAAACTCCTCAACCTAAATTGGACATGGTTTTCGTCAACAGATTATCAATCATCGAACAAATAACGGCAGTACCCAACCCACCGGTCATATTTATCTTAACTTCGAAATCTCAACTATTGGTGACTCAAAGCACTGCGCATTATCTGAACATGATTCGATCAATCACGTCGGGATTAAGAGATCATGCAATGCATGATAATATAGGATGTGGATTAACTCATATAGTCAGTATATAATTGATCATCCTATTGATCTCGCTTAATACACTTCAATTGTACTAACACATCAAACTCGAACATCGAATTCGTAGACCAGAATCCGAGCTGTCCGACCCAGCCAAGACCAGCTAATATAACGTTGTGCTACAATCATGCCAATGGATTGTCCGGGTCCATTGCAATTATGAGCCTACCTGTATATTCTGTTAGAACATTTGACCAGATCTTTCGCGGTTCATGCACCGAGTTAAATACCGGACATAATATACGGACTATGCACTCACATATCATACACACAATAAATATGAAACAGTAAATGCAAAACCTCTCAATTTTTTTTTATCATTAATATGCCAAGGACCAATGATTAAAAAATACATAAAAGCATGGCTTTTAAGTATAGTATCGCAACACCTGATCCTTCACTTAATCTTTTAGTCCAACGATCTCGGATTAAATATTAAATGACTAGGGTTTTAAAACCCTAAATGATCCCTTAATGACTCGACCTTCTTCCTCAGTTCCCGGACCACCGCTGGAACACCGGAAAAAGTCTGAAAAAGATGCCCAAACAGCCCCATGTGGTAGCCCAAACAGCCCCCGAACCACTGCTGATGTGGTAGCCTGTTGCCACCGGGTTTGTGCCGCTATTTGGCTTCCATCCCGCCACCATTGAAGCCCCTAATAATATTAAATCCTGAGAAACAAAAGAGAAAACTTTTAAATTCCTTTGAAAAATGTAGGGTCCCTCAACTTTTTAATTTTAAAAGAATTATTGGAAGACCGAAATCTTTGCGATTAAGCAGGCCATGTAGTGTGGACATCTACTAATCAATTCCTGTCCGGACAGACATGCCAGCCTATTAATCCCTCTTAGAAAAATATCACAACAAAAACAATCCACCTAGAGTTACATCAACTAATCGGGCCACCTAGTGTGGACGTCTAACCAGTTAACGAACCAATAACTAATATGTTTTTATTTTCAGATATATTCTAAGTGATTAAACAACCAACAACTTTGGTCCCCGCAAATAACAACAGTGACTCCTTAGGGAGGTTATTTTTATTCACCAGTTAAGTGTATAACCATCTCACTTAATTTGAAAATCTCGTGTCAAAGTGCCGAACCCGGTGTGCGAGCTCAATATTACACTACATTTCAAATTAACCGTAGCCAGGGGTTCGTTCCATAGATACCATAATTTTAACCGTTCCTTAGGGAGACCGGTCAGGCCGACATGCAAGTTAAAATTACATCTCCAACGAATGTGTGATGGAGACCGTATGATTTATCCGTGAATAAATCTTCTCCCACTTAATATTTTAAAAAACCGAGGGTTTTACCTCTTTGTTTATATTTAAAAAATTAAACACATTTTAATTATTTGATTAAAATAAAATCCGGCTTAATCAATTAAAATCTCATATTTAATTTCATTAAAACAAATAAAAGGTTTACTTATTTAATTATGCGAAAAGACATTAATTAACTGGTTTTTTCAAAAAAATTAATTAACTGTCTACTTATCACAAAAATAAATAACTTTTAATTGTCCACTTATTTTCCGTTTTAAAATTGCTAGGATTTATTATTTTATTAAAAACTATATTCCTAATATTCCTAGATTTGTAAAAATCGTACATAAAAGGAAAATAAAATAAAATAAAATTCATCCATGTAATTAATTAAAAAAATAAATAAACAATTAAACATAACGACAAAATTAAATAGATAACATAAGTCGTTACGATCCAATCCGTTGATTTAATCCTCTTAATCCAACGGCCTTGGATTAAGGATTAAATCCTTAGGATTAAGAAAACCCTAATGAGCCGTCAAAAAGCCTAATATGCCGCTTCAACCCCCAGAGCGCCACCATAGCCTTGGATCACCACTAGGTTGCCAGAAAAAGTTAAAAACGAAGCCAAACAGCCCATGTCGAGTCACTGCCCAGCTGCTGCCAGTGTGTTGCACAGTCCCCGCACACCCGCCACAGCCGCGCGCACGCTGTCCGCGCAAGCCCTGACTCAGTCGAATGAGTCCGTGACATGGTCGACTGTGTGCGACTCAGTCGACTGAATGTTGCCTCAGTCGACTGTGTTTGCGCGCCAGTGCACCTGTGCCGTGCATCGCCTGCGCCAGTCTGCTGCTGTTGTTGCGCACGTCTTGCGCACTGATGCTGCAATTGTCCCGCATCTGTGCCGCCACACCGCCACCACCATGGTTGCGCCTCATCTCACGATCCAAGTTTTTCGTGTCCCGATATACAAAATACATCCGAAAAACTACTTGCATAAAATATAAATTTTACATTGCAAAAACCATATACCCCATGTAGGAGGCGTGCGAAATCCTAATCCCGATTTAAAAACCGTCGAGACACTTTCGGTTAATGCAAATAAAATTATAACCAATCACACAAAGATCGGATCGTAACGATTAAAAGCTATAAAACCAAGGTTATGACATAAGATTTTCATGAAAAACGCACGATCCGCTCTGATACCACTGTTAGAGTCGGTGCATCGGAAGTTTTTAAAAATGTTTTTAGGATCGATTACGGGGCCGTAAAAACCGTAATCTTCGCATTTTTCATGAAAAACAAAAAATACTATCTACATAGGATAGAGATATACCGATTAAAATTCGTCATAGAATTTCTAGAAACCACAAGTTGAGACGAGACCACCCCACGACCTTCTCACGTACATCCCGGATGCGCTATAACGACCACTGCATGTTGGCACCGTCTCTAGTCAAGGCACCTTCTTGTTCTTGGTTTCTGGTCACACATCAATCCTCAGAAATTACAAAAATATGCAAGGGGGAGACAGGATGGCCAGCAGCTAGGGTTGAGTATGGCACAAAAATTGTTTTCTTGTATTTTCTATATTTCCTTTTATGATATATCAATGTATATATATTTTAAAGATATGTGTATACCTCTTTCCAAAATATATTATTACATTATAAATACATAAAGTAATATATAAATACACACCTTATAGGCCGGCCAAAAGGGAGAGGAGAGAGAGAAAAAAAAATATTTTCTCTCCAAAAATATCTCCAAAATATATCTACCTTCCAATTATTTAGCTTCCAAGATATATTTCATATATCTTAACCAAAATAATTAGGTATATTTTCCTCCCTTGGGCCAGCCAATCCCTAGGTGTGCCAAATCCCCAAAACTCCATTGATTATTTAACTTAATACCCCGACCGTCCCGACGAAAAATTCGACGATCGAATTAAATTAAATAATAACCGAAACCTACCAAAAACCCGTGCATATAATAGGGCTATGTGAGGGATCATGAGGAAGTATAGGACTCAGGCTAACTGTATGAGAAAACTGGATATCCCTAACTCAATCACCAAGTTCGATCCATTCTCGCACGAACCAGGACTTATTACACTAAAGGCCCTGACTGAACACCCGACCCTAGACTCGATTTGTGTCTCGAGTTTCAAATTATCAAACACACTGTAGTATCCCCATGTCTAAGATATGGATTCCCGATAATCAAATTAGGTTAGTGACAACACGGTTCGATTATCATCTTATCCTCGCACCCGCACCGCTTATACTTTTGATATATCGGATCAAAAGATCCACTGGCAAGATTCTAGCATAGTTAAACCTATATGCCAAGCACACGAGGGGGAACTCATCAACCTGATTCAGATGTGGTTTCCATAAGATGATTATCAATCATCGAACAAACAACGACAGTACCCAACCCACTGGTCATATTGATTTCAATATCGAAATCTCAACCATTGGTGAATCAAAGTACTGCGCATCATCTGAACATGATTTAATCTATCACATCGGGATTAAGAGTATGTGTAATACATGATAATATAGGATGTGGATCAATTCATATAGTTAGTATTGAATTGATCATCCTAATGATCCTTCTCAATACACTCTAAGTGTACTAACACATCCAGCTCGAACATCAAATTACCTGACCAAAATTCCAGATGTTCCACTCAGCCAAGACTAGCTACTATAACGATGTGCTACAATCGTACCAATGGATTATCTGGGTCCATTGTGATTGTGATCCCACTTGTATATTTTTCAAAACCTTTGTCCCGATCTTCCGCGCTTCAGGCACCAAGTCAAATACTCGACAGAATATACGGACCATGCATTCACACATCATACACACAATAGATATGAAACAGTAAAAGCAAACACATCTCAAGTGTTTCTCATTAATATACCAGGGATCAATTATAATAAAATACATAAATCATGACTTTTAAATATACTATCCCAACACCTTACGCATCCCTCATCTTCAGGTTTTTCTTTCCCAGTTTGTACAAGTGATTAATTTAGAGCCTACCTTGCAGCCTCCAACTGACATCACTTATGAGTCCCTCTCATGGAGCGCTGGGCGTCTTCATCATGATACCGCTAGCATTCCGCTTAAAGAGTGCATACAACCATCTCCTCCGCCTCTTGAGCCTGCCTTTCCTGTTATTCATCCATTTGCTAAAGAAACACTCCACATGGTTCCTTCATCTCCCTCACATGGTGGGGCTACCCCTGTTCTACAGGAGCCTTCAGCAGATGTGCCAATTTCACCTGCAAATAATGCAGTGTCTCTTGACCTGGACGATATTCCTACAGCACAGCAAGAGGAGGGTATTCCTCTTACTGATATCCTGAGAGAGATTCTTGACCGTGTCATCTCTTAAGGACAGATCACAGCATGATGCGAGCCACGAATCCAGCGTTTTCACCGTATGACCACCTCTGTGCAGGAGGAGAAACACACTCTACCCTCAGGACTCACCACTATCATTGATTCTCTCACATCCGTTGCACAGAGACTTCGCGACATTGGCCCTAAATCCAGCTCCTCCTCTGAGGAAGATATGTAGTGCTGATTGTCCCTCCTTAGTCCTTTTGTCCTCTTGCACCCTTTGCACTTTTGAGACAAAAAGGGGGAGAGATGTTATCTCTTGATGGTGTTGTAGTTAGTTCTAATTCCAATAATATGGATGTAACATTGTAATGGTTTGAATGTTTTGCCTAACTACCATGACACAATATCATTGTTATATTGTCTATATATGTCATTTGTTTATGCATACTTGTAATTTTACCTTGTCATGCTTACTCTTAATATGCATTTATGTTTTATCATATCACATATATGCTTCACTTTTGTTTTGAGTTTTACTGTGCAGTGAGTAGGTACATGCAGATTATACAAGCCTTACAGTTTAGATTATGACTCTGAGCATAAATGTATTATTTTCTCTTTGTTTCTTTTTCCTTATATAAGCTTTGTTTTTATAAATGGTTTTGTCTTAGAAATGCAAAAAGGGGAGATTGTTAGTATTTTAGCTATTTCTAGGTTAAGCACAAAATCATTGTGCATGTACCTTTACTTTTAGGTTTGGGGTTTTTAGGTGTTTGTGTCTAAGTCCTCCATCCAGATCACACTTAGTAAGCATATTCCGATCCTTGCAAGGTATATGACACTCACATTCACACACCCATATGCATTCATATCATATTATGATTTGGGTTGTTAGTGTATATCGTTGCCTTAGAGAATTTGTTACTTACAATAAATTCTAGACACTAGCGTGTAAAGGGGCTCGAGCACCTCCCATCGCCTCCAAGCATTTGCAGAACGCTCTAGTGACAAACATTAATCTGTGTCTATCTCGATAAGCTTACAGTTGAGACATTTAAGCGCCCGAAGAGAGCCTGTAGAGTGCTCGAGCACCCTTGTTTGATGTCTGATCGACACTCAAAAGTGACAATTTATACCCGTTAGTTTACACTAGGTTAGTCCCTATTTGTTTTTTAATATTGTGTTTTTGTAGTGTTTTTGTGTTTAGACAGGTTTCGGAGATAAAATGCAAAATTACAACAAAACAGCAACAAAACAAACAAAGAAACAGAACGAGAACAAAAACAAAGAAAAGTGTACAAGACAACTTCCATCCGGAAGCAAACAACCTCCGTCTGGACGCACCGCAACAACAACGTCCTGACGAACGACCACTTTATGTCCAGACAAAACGGCGATTCCCGTCCGGATGAACTGCCATTCCCATCCGGACGGACGGCTCACAAGTCCTTTTCCTAGAAGGACTTGCACTTTTTGAAATAAATAAATAGGACCCCTGGCCCCTCATTTTGTATCATCCAGGTCCTTCGACCAGAATTCCCATTTCCTCTCTAATTACACTTTTGCTCTTCTTGGGTCAGCACTAGAAGGTCCGAGCCTCGACGAGGAGCTGCCGATGCTAGCCGATAACCTCTCGAAGATGGTTTCTACCCCGACAATGCGTGGCTAAGTTCTTTTTCTACCCCGGGTTCAGATGAAGCCCGA
>JAULLE010502707.1:0-10316 GCA_035668155.1 Sarracenia purpurea
ATGTCACGGTAGGATTTGAATCTATTAAAGGCTAAATAAAATAAGAAATTAATTGAAACTAGAAAACCAAACGAAGGAGAATTCTAACCTGAGGTAGACTCTTTCTCATTATCTTTTATCTTATTTGTTAGTCTAGTTTAATTATAAGAAGAAGTAATTAATTAATTAATCCTCTTTTCATATAAAAATCCAAAATCCATTTAAGTATTTGAAAATTGAATAAACTGATATATTTTGACGTGCTGCCTATTTTTCTCGTGAGAACGATCCGGTCTCTCCACTAGCTACTTGTTAGTGTGAATTTTGGTATAAACTAGTAGTAGGATGACACAACTACCAGTTATTGAGAGCGGGCTTCATCATAATTACTTGATATGTGGAATGGTTGTAAAATATCATTCCAGTGGTAAGAAAAATGAAAAACTAGGGCTTTGTATTAATTTCAAAAAAATAAATTTGGCCACTCCTAAGGATGAATATCCTTTGCCAATAGCTAACTTATTGATTGATGGAGAGGACAAACAAGAGGCTTTTTCATTTATGGATGGGCATTTAGGGTATAATCAAATTTTCATCGCAGAAGAAGATACAACCAACGAAACATTTTTCATTATATGATTAGTAAGTTCGTGGAAATTTACATTAATGATGTAGTAATATAGTCTAATTCTCATTGTCAACATGTTATAGATTTAACGATGTCATTTGAAAGAACGAGGATGTATCGATTAAAAATAAATGCCTAAAATGTACATTCAGAGTGGCTTTAGGGAATTTCTTGGTTTTCTTATGCATCAAAGAGGAATAGAAATTGATGGTAATAAAACAAGATCAATCCGAGAAGCCAAACGCCCCCTCCAACATGGAGTTGCAACGATTCTTAGGATAGTTGAGCTCCCTTATAAGATTTGTATCAAACTTGGCAGGAAAAGTGCAAGTGTTTTCTAAGCAACTTAAGATAAAAGGAGAGGAAAAATTCAAATGGGAATCGTGTTACTAGCAGGCCATTAAGACCATCAAAGGCTATTTAACCAGTCCACTAGTCCTTGCTCCTCCAATAAAGGGAAAGGCTATGAGGTTGTATATTTCGACTTCAGGTGGTTTTTTAGGAAGCTTGTTGGCACATGAAAATATGGATGGAAAGGAATAAGTGGTTTACTATCTAAGTAGGACACTGAATCCTACAGAATGTAAGTATTTTTTAATTGAAAAATTGTGCCTTGCATTATATTTTGCTACCTTAATGTTTAGACATTATATCCTCCTAGTTCCTATTTACGTGATATACCAGACGTACTTAATTAAATAGTTGCTTTCTATACCCTTTCTGAAACGCTAATTGGGAAAATGGTCTTTAGTTTTGATGGAATTTGCATTCCATTATGTGTTACAAAAAGGCTATAAAAGGACAGGTTTTGGCAGATCTTTTTGTTGGCCATCCATATTTGGAGGTCAAAGAGGAAGAATGGGGCTTAAACACTTTAGTGGTCACCGGCATACCATGGGAATCGTATTTTGATGGAAGCGGGATAGAGAAAAGTACAGGATGTGGCATAGTCATCATCTCACATGATGGCAATTCGATTTCAAGTGTTCCAATAATCAGATCGAATATGAATCCCTCATTATTGGTATGAAGATTGTGAAAGATAAGGGGGTTAAAATGGTGCATATAAAGGGCGATTCTTAGTTGGTAATTAATCATCTGGCTGAGAGGTATAAATATCATAGTGAAGAGTTGTTGACTTACTATGCCAAAGTGAGAAAATTGCTAGGTGGTTTTGATGACATCATCGTATCCTATATTCCTTAAAGATTCAGTAAAGAGGAAAATGATTTAGCCCATACAACATCTGGTCTGAAAATTCCTTCTGGAATCTATCAACGGACAGTGAGAATACATAGAAAAATCATGCCATCTGTCATATGAAGACCGAATGTGCTTCAGGTTTTTATCACAGACCTAGACGACAAAGAAAGTGATTGAAGGGAACCTACCATAACCTTTTTAAGCTTTCCTATAAAGAATTGTGATAGCAATACTAGAAGAATGGTGGCCTAATATATTATGATAGGTGGGGACTTGTTTAGAAAAAGTTTAAAAGATGACCTACCACTGAAGTGCTTGGAAAAGGAAGATGTAGTTAGAGTGATGGGTGAAGTGCATGAAGGAATATGTGGGGCACATCAAGCAGGACGAAAGATGTGATGATCGATATGCAGGTATGTATATTATTGGCCTACTATCCCGGAAGATTGTATCAAGTATGCTAAGGGATGTCAAACATGCTCGATTCATGGACCTATTTAGCATGTGCCTGCATAGCCTTTCCACGCAGATGTCAAACTATGACCATTCAGAGGATGGACTATGGATTTAATAGGGAGAATCTTCCGTTCTTCAACTAAGGGTCCCTATTATATCATCATGGAAATAGACTACTTCACAAAGTGGGCAGAGGTATTTCCTATGAAAATAGTTGAGCAAAGGGATATAATTTAGCTAGTAAAAGAAAATAATCCATAGATTCAACCTACTTCACATATCATGACAGATAGAGGGACAATATTTTTTGGAGGACAAGTTCGGGAATTTGTGCAGGAATATGGGATTATCCTAGCACATTCAACACCATACTAAGCATAGAGTAATGGGTAGGCCAAATAAACGAACAAAATTTTAGAAGGTCTCATTGAGAAGATGGTGGAAGATAAACCAAAGATGTGGCACAACGAACTTTCAGAAGCATTGTGGGCTTACAAAAATTCAAAAAGAACGATAATATGAATAACACCCTTCGCCCTAACTTTCGGGCACATGGAAGTTTTACCAATGAAGGTCACAGTCAAGTGTTTACAGATAATCTCCTAGGACGATATGGTACTCGAAGAATATTCCTAAGCAATGCTAATGGAGTTGGAGGACTTAGACGAGACAAAAATAGTTGTCTTGAATAAGTTGATGGTCTATAAAGATCATGTGGCCAAGGCTTATAATGAAAAGTTCGAGTTTAAGGCCTTTTCCGAAAGGAGATTTAGTCTGGAAGGCCATCCTTCCGATTGGGCAGAAGGATCCTAAGTATAGAAAATGGTCTCCCACATGGAAGAGACCCTTTCGTATCAAACAATTACTGAGTTATTAGTATAATTGGCTACTTTTGAGTTCATTAAAAAACCTGGTGTATGTACCTTTGTTTTGGGTTTGGGGTTTCAGGTGGTTAAGTCTAGGTCCTTCGTCCAAATACCACTCGACAGACTCGCCTCGATCCTTGTACAAGGTATTGTTCACCCTATGATCACATTAACATGCACATATCACTCCTCACACCTAAGAACATGTAGGATGCATGCATGAGTGTATAATGTTGCCCTATCTAACTTAATGTCCTAAAAATATAAATCTAACATTGGCGCTTGCCTAGGGCCCGAGCGTCTAGCAAGTGCCTCCAACCACTCGCAGAGCGTTCGAGCGCTCTAACGGCACCTCGATTTAATACTTATTTTTCTTTGTCAGTGAGTTGGGAACTAAGGGCACTCTCAAGGCGCTCGCAATACGCCCTAATGCCATGTTCTTCCTCTCTCGTCTTTTCATTAGTGCCATTTAAAAAATTACAGAAAATTAAATGCGCTCGCAGAGCACTCGAGCGCCTAGTGAGCACCTGGGCGCACTTGCAAGGCACTCCTAGGGCACTTAGGTGCCGAGTCATGTCCAAACCCGGATAATGTAATAACTTTGTAACCGAGGGCACATAAGACAGAAAGATAATCAAACCTAAGTCAAACCGGGAAAGAGAACTAAGACCAAGACCTCAAGTTCTATCTCCAAAAAACTTTAATTTTCATAGAATTAAAACAATTTGATTCAAAAATATTTTCTCAAGTTTGAGCATACCAAAACCCTTTCATTATAATGCCCACACAAAGCCCAAAGCACCTCACGAAGCCATGTTTCAAAAACCAAAAATGGGACTTCGAAAAAATGAGACCGCTCGATCGGTCCCACCACCACTCGAACGGATGGTGCGGAAACTGCATTATAAGCCTAATTCCTGCAACAAGTTTTTATTCCAAAAATGAGTTTTTAGGCCCCTTAAAGCATGATATAGTATAATTAAGATGTTTCAAATGTTAGTTTCTTCAAAATTCCAATTGCTCGTAACAATCATAAACTATCTTAATCAATGACAAACATAGCTTCCAAAAATCAACATAACCCAAGAGATAGATTACCAAAGCCAAAGGAATCATAAGTGTTAACCTTGGAAATCAAAGTTTACATGGAAGTAAATTAATGAGTTTTCTACCAAATCCCAAATCCTTACAAATGCATGCAACACATCTTAATGGCCTTAAGGCCTTACAAAGCATTCATCCGAAACTTAAAGAGTATGAATTAAATATAGTCATCCGAGTATCTCAAGAGATAAGTAACTAAACATAATCAAAAGCAAAGTCCACAAGGATTCCCATCTTGTAAGTAATTTCGGAAGCCCCATGCAATCATCTACTCCTCTACCCCTACCTTGTCATTGTCACATGAAATATTGTTATAAAACAACATGAGCCGCAGCTCACATGATATATGATAATCAAAGAATGCAAGAGTGTTATGCGAGGATGGTTATGGAACAATTAATAACTGGTATGACTTTAAAGAAAAACATTGTTTTCTTAATAACGAACTACTAATGCATAACTATTTTGAAAATAAACACTTAACACTTGGTTTTACATTCACTCCATCATCTATCCAAAACCACCTTGCATTCCCCTTAAGGAACCCAAACACCCAAAACACCATGATTCCAACCTCGGCTGAAACCACATACTACAATACCACCGCTTGAACTTATGAACAACAACCGAGGGGTAGAGCTCCCTGTGGTTCATAATGACCATCGCTCGAACTTACGGATTATGACCGATTGGTAGAGCTCCCTGTGGGTTGATAAGAACCATCGTTTGAAATTACAGACTACAACCAAGAGGTAGAGCTCCCTATGGGTTCATAAGAACCATCACTTGAACTTACAGACCACAGTCAAGGGGTAGATCTCCCTATAAATTCCCAAGAATTATCGTTCGTACTTACGGGCAACAACCGAGGGGTAGAGCTCCTGATAGGTTCTCTATGAACCACTACAATGCAATTGCATATCACCACCTCACAACCCCACAACGGCTACAATTGTCACAATCCACACAACACAAGGTTATGACAAGGATGCATGTCAACAAACAAATAAGACAAAGGTAAGCCTAGGTTAACCAATGATACATCACACATCCCGCCAAACCCCCAACAAATAACTTATCCATGTTCTTGTCAATTGACGCTCACATGAGTTTCAATTACATATATTTAATGTTAATTCCATGATTATGAAATCAATTAATCACTTTCCCTAATTTCCAAGCAATGCCCAATTTCATGCCCTAGGTTTAAAACATGATTTTTGTTTTACTCAATCAATCTTCAAACTGACAAGATAGGAATGTTCCCAGCATGCTAGAATAGTTAGGAAACTAACTTATTTGCATATACAAACACTCAGGGTTCGGTCAACTTAGATATCGTTGTTAGGGTAGTATACTTAAAAGCCATGCTTTTATGTATTTTATTATCTGGGATCACAGAAATATCAATAAGAATCAATTGAGATGGTTTGCATATTCGGTTTCATATTCATTATATGTATGATGTATGTATGCAATGTCCGTATATTTTGTCCAGTATTTGACTCGTCGCATGAAGCGAGGAAGATCGGGTCAAAAGTTCTGACAAATATACAAGTGGGCGCACAACCAAAATGGACCCGGACTATCCATTGGTACGGTTGTAACACATAATTATATTAGTTGATCTTGGCTAGGTCGAACGGATAGAATTTCGGTCTTAGAATTTGATGTTCGAGCTCGATGTGTTAGTACACTTGGAGTGTATTGAGCCGGATAAATAGCATGATCAATTCTATACTGACTATATGAATTGATCTACATCTTATATTATCATGGATTACACGTACTCTTAATCCCAACGTCATTGATTGAATGATGTTCGGATGACGTTCAGTGCTTTGAGTCACCAATGGCTGAGATTTCTACAGTGAGATCAATACCGGTGGGTTGGGAAATGTCGTTGTTCGATCGATGGTTGATCATCAACTAATGAAAACCACGTCTAACTTAGGTTTAGGAGTTTCCCCTCGTGTTCTTTGCTTATAAGTTTGATTATGTCAAATCTAGCCAGTGGATCATTTGATCCGGCATACTCAATATGTTAAGCGGTGCAGGTGCGAGGAAAAGAGGATTTTCGAATTGGGTTATCAGTAACCTAATTCGATTATCATGAATCCATATCTTAAACGTGTGGAGACTACAGTATATTTTATAATTGGCAACTCAAGACAAAAATCGAGATAGGGTCGAGAGTTCAGTCAGGACCTTTAGTGGAAGAAGTCCTTGTTCGTGCGAGAATGGATCTAACTCGGTGCTTAAGTTAGGGATATCCAATTTTCTCATATGGTTAGCCCGAGTCCTATACTTCCTCGTGATCCCTCACGTAGTCCTATTATACACACGGGTTTTTGGTAGGTTTCGATTATTATTTAATGTAATTTGATGATCGGATTTATCGTCGGGACATTCGAGATATTAAATTAAATATTCAGGGACAGTTTTGGTATTTGGCACACCTAGGGATTTATCCCTAGGTGGCCGGGGCTAGAGAATGATATTTACCTAATATTCTTTGTTTAGATATATTGTATATAGCTTGGATAACAAGGATAAGAAAGGTGAATATTTGAGGAGAGATTTTAGGAGATTTATTCTCTCTCTCTCCCACTCTCTATGGCCAGCCCTATTGTGGGCTTTTAATTATATATTTTGTTTATATTTATAGATTATGTATTTTAATGGAGAATAAAATATATATTGTTCTCTAAGAATACATGAGGCATATATATACAAAACATTAGAGAATTAAAAAACCCTAATTTTGCATTATGCCACCATTAGCCACCACGCCTTGCTCTCTCTATCTCTCGTTCTTGCTTTGTTCTTCGAGGGTTTGAGAGCTTCGAGTGTGTGGAAGCCTGAAGAACTTGATTCAGATCGGTGCCCACATGCTGGTGTCAAGACATGCAAGGGTTATACGTGAGAAGATCATGTGGTGATCTCTCATTCGTTACGTGGAAGGATAGAAACTTTTCGACAAGTTTCAATCGGTAATATTCTGTGCATCTCGATATCCTATGTAGCTTTTCATGAAAAACGCGATCCACAACCATTTTTTAAAACTTCCGCTGCGCCGGCACCAACAATGGTATCAAAGCCGGTAGTGCGTTTTTCATGAAAAGCCAATGTGTTAACCTTGGTTTTACATGATATTGTTGTTACGGTCCGGTTGAATGTATGTATGCATGTATGGATTTAATTTTGTTTATCGCTTAGAACCGAAAGTGTCCCGATGGTTGTTATATCGGGATTTGTTGTACGCCTTCTACGTGGGGTATAGGTTTCTGCGATGTAAAATTTGTTTTCATGCTATATTCTGGACCAATCTTGTAACACGAACCGCGTCAAATGAGGGATGAAAACAGGAAAGAAGAAGGGGAACCAGCGGCGGCTTTAACATTCCGTCAATCCTGAAGTGCTATGTTCGGACCCCGTTTTTTGGGCCCTCGAGAACTTTTTTTAACGGTCTTTTTTCGCTATATTTAATTTTAGTTCGGTAGCTTTCCAACGGTGGGTGGTGGGTTGTGAGGAGACGACGAGAAGTGGTTCGGAAAATTCTTCAAAGATTGTTGCGCAGACTGGCGGCTGTTCAGCAAAATGAGTCTTCGATGATTTTTTTCGGGGTATCTACGGATCGAGTATCGATGCAATTTTTGGAAAAGATGTAGATCTATATGTCCCCTAGCTACCATAATTTGCTGCGGTTCGGGGGCAACAAAAAGTCACCCAAACAGGGTCTAGAAGCCGGTGGCAACAAGCAGGCAGCAAGCTCATGAATTTTGACAGACACAGGGACTGTTTGGGCTTTTTCCATTAGCTTTTTCTAGCATTCTAGTGCAGGTCCGAGACTGTGACGGTGTTCCGGGAGCTAAGGAGGAGTATCGGGTCTTCGACGGCTCGATTAGGGTTCCATAAACCCTAAGGATTTGATCTTTTATCCGAGATCGTCCGATTAAAAGATTGAATCAACGGACCGGATCGTAACGAATTAAATTTATTTATTTATTTATTTTTGTCGTTAAATTTAATTGCTTATTTATTTATTTTTAATTAATTTCATGGATGATTTTAATTTTATTTTATTTTCCTTTTATGTATGGTTTTACAAATCAATGAATATTAGAAAAATATTTTTTAAATAAAATAATTAATCCAAGCAAATTTTTAAAACGAAAAAATAAGTAGATAATTAAGTTATTTAATTTTGCGTTATGTATATAATTAATTAAAGTTTTTATGAAAAATCGGGTAATTAATTTCTTTTCGCAAAATTAAATTTGTTAATTTTATTGTTTGTTTTAAATGGAATTAAACATGCAATTTTTAATTAATTAAAAACCGTATTCATTTTTAATCGGGAAATTAACAATGTGTTTAATATTTTAAAATAAACAAAAGGATTAAAACCCTCAGTTTTTAAAATATTAAGTGGGAGAAAGATTTAGCCACGGATAAATCCTACAGTCTCCATCGCACATTCGTTAGAGATGTAATTTTAACTCTCGTGCCGGCCTAACTTGTTTCCAAGTGGAAGGGTTAAAATTGTGGTATATCTGGAATGTTTTCCTAGCTAGGGTTGATATGGAATGTAGTGCAAAGTTGGGATCGCATACACTGGGCTCGGACCTTTGTCACGCGATTTTTAAATTAGGTGCGATGGTTATACACTTAACCTATGGACAAAAATATCCGCCCCGTGGAGTCACTATTTTTTTCTGTAGTGACCAAACTTAATTGGCTATTTAATCACTTAGAATATAACTGGAAATAAAAACATGTTAGTCCATGGTTCGTTAACGGGTTAGACGTCCACACTACGTGGCCTGATTAGTTGATGTGACTCTGGGCGGATTGTTTTTATTGTGATATTATTCTAAGAGGGATTAATAGACTGGCATGTCTGTCCAGACATGGATTGATTGGTAGATGTCCACACTGCGTGGCCTGCTTAATCACAAAGCCTTCAGGCTGCCAATAATTCTTATAAAATTAAAAAGTTGAGGGACCCTAAATTTTTACAAAAGAATTAAAAAGTTTTCTCTTTTATTTCTCGGGATTGAATATGGGATCATTTAATCCACTTGCGGTGATTCTTAAAGAACACACACTTTTTGGACCTAACTTTATCAGTTGGAAATCAAATTTAGATTATGTCCTAACCTCAGATAATTGCGGCTTCGTGTAGCTTTATCCATGTCCACCCACTCGTGATAGTGTATCTCCCGAACAGGAGGTTCGGTACTATCTGAAGTGGATGAAAGCTGATTGGAAGGCACGTTGCTACATTTTGACTTCCATGTCAGATGCATTGCAAAGCCAGTATCGATTTATGGCAACTGCAGCTGATATGATCCTGCACCTTACTAACAAGTATGATGGTCTGGATCAGGAAGCAAGGTAGAATGCCGGAGGGGATCTAGAAAATACGAACATAGCTAGAGGTAATGCTTTTTCGTTAGTTGTCGAATCGTGTTTAGAGATTGTATCTACGGATTCCTGATGTGTAGATACAAGAGCCACTAATCATGTTTGCAATTCATTGCCGGGGTTCCAGGTAACCAGACAACTTAGAAATTACAAGATTTATCTTCAGATGGGGAACGACTCCCAGGTACTGGCTATTGCAGTGGGAGACGTGGTTCTGGATTTTGGTAGAAATAGGTGTTTAATATTAAAAAACATTTTAAATGTACCTCAAATTACGAGAAACTTAGTTTCGATTTCCTATTTGGGCATTGATGGTTACTCTGTTAACTTTAATATGCATTCTTGCAATATTATAAGTGGAAAATAGTTTATTTATCGTGGTATATTGGATAATAGACTTTATATTTAACATCTGGTTATTTCTACTAATAATAAGAACGAGGTGAATAATTTACGTACTTTACCACAAAAAAGGAAGGATTCCTCCTTGAACAAAACACTCATTTGGCACCTTTGTCTAGGTCATATTAATCTACAAAGGATATAAAGACTGGTAGAAGATGAACCTTTGGGTTTATTGGAAGTGGAGGCACTTCCAGTCTGTGAATCCTGTTAGAGGGTAAGATGACCAAAAGGCCGTTTACGGCCAA
>JAULLE010502815.1:0-10312 GCA_035668155.1 Sarracenia purpurea
AACGGTGGAATCTAACCCCGAGGTGGAACCTTTCTCTTAAATTACTTAGTTTCATTTATTTTATCTGCTTCCAAATACTTTCCAAAACAAATCCAAGATTTACATTTTACACTTTTTAAATTGAATGTTTTAAATCTTCTTTAAACAAAGATAACTCATTTTCCCTGTGGGATCGACCCTGGACTTACTACGTACTACCCAGTCTGTAGTAAATCTTGGTTAATAAAATAAAGTAAACAGTAAGTTCCACCTGCGATTAACGACTAAGCAAATACCTTTTTAGAAGGCATAGTGTGGGAACATTACCACACTTCAACCTTAATGCTGCCACTCTGTTGCATATCACTGGGCACATGCCCCTCTCAAACTTCTTTGTCCTCAATTCTTCAATGCTCACCATCTCCAGTGCATACCAGGACAAGCTGGTGAACCGCGACTCATACTGTAAAATTGTCATTAGACCCAGGCTGAGGGTTATGAACTCCTACCGGTACACCTCCTTTATCGAGGTTGGGAAGTACTTCTCCAAGAAAACCTTGGAAAAGGTAGCCCAAGTGCCATCTCCGGTGGTCTTTGCATACTTCCCCATTCATCCGCCTCCCCTTGAAGCTGGAAGGTGGCTATGTCAATCCTCAACGCATCCTTCTTAATCTGTAACGTATCCAAGAGCCTTGTGACCCTATCGAGCCACGTCATGGTGGCCACAGAATCGGACTCGCCACGAAAGATAGGAGGGTCCAATCTCAGAAAATCCCTCATAGCGATAGACACACTTGTCTCGGGGCCTTGTGCCCCACCACTAGTATTGTCAGCCAATGCTCGGATCAAAGTCAGCATCTCCTATAAGATATTTAATCCTATAACTAGCACCTACAGAGTAGGTGCCTCACCTGTCTCCTGCACCTCCTCAACCTCGGGCGCATGCCCTACCTCAGGTGTGTCACCAATAATGTGGCCTCTACCGCGCTCCCTCCCAGTGACTCTAGACATATCGATACTACATAAAGATATAAGAAACATGAGTTGATATAAAATCCAGAACATCAACCTCATCCTATGGATGAGTCAAAACATATCCCAAGAATTAATAGGTTATGGGTCAAACATGCTAATCATGATAAGAAGTAAGCATGGTCACATAACGCCACATACCGAGGATGCTCATTGGACTGATATCTCAATCTGAACCACTAGTCTGGATTTCTAAGTAGAATAAGTGTTAGCTAAGTGCCTTTCTAAGTGGAACCCCAAAACAGTAAATCGGACACTGAAGCAAGAAATACCATCCTCAAAGTCCTACCTCCATAACCACATAACCACATAGCTGTTAAAATTGTATACTAAAAGCCATGCATTTATGCATTCTTATCCTCGGTCTCTGGTATATTACTGATAAATATTTGAGATGTTATTGCATTTGTGGTTTTATATTTATTATATTTATGATGAATGAATGCATAGTCCAAATATTCAGTCCAGTATTTGACTCGGTGCATGAAGCACAGAAGATCGGGTTAAAAGTTCTGACAGAATATACAAGTAGGTTCACAATCACAATGGAACCGGACTATCCATTGGAACGATGGTAGCACATCGTTATAGTAGCTGGTCTTGGCTAGGTCGAACGACTCGAATTCCAGTACGGAAATCTGATGTCCGAGCTCGTTATGTTAGTACACTTGGAGTGTATTGAGCGTGATCAATAGCATGATCAATTCTATACTAACTACATAAAATGTTTCACATCCTATATTATCATGTATTGCACGAACTTTTAATCCTGACGTAATTGATCGAATCATGTTCAGGTAATGCGCAGTACTTTGAGTCACTGAAGGCTGAGATTTCGATATTGAGATCAATATGACAGGTGGGTTAGGTGCTGTTGTTATTTGATCGATGGTTGATAATCAGCTGACAAAAACCACGTCCGACTTAGGTTGAAGAGTTCCCCCTCATGTTCTTTTCTTAAGTTAAATATTGCTAGTGGATCGATTGATCTGGTATACTCAATAAGTTAAATGACGCAGTTGCGAGGATAAGAGGATAATTAAGTCGAGTTGTCAGTAACCGAACTTAATTATCCAGAATCCATATCTTAAACGTGGGAATATATCAGTGCAAGTGATAATGGGAAACTCGAGACATAATCGAGTTAGGGTCGGGAGTTTAGTTAGGTCCTTTATTGGAGTAATTTCTGATTAGTGCAAGAAATGATCTAACTTGGGGATATAGTTAGGGATATCCAGATTTCCCATACGATTAGCCCAAGTCCTATACTTCCTCGTGATCCCTCACCTAGCCCATTATACGCAAGGAATAATTTTCTTGTTTGTTTCGGTTATAATTTAATTTAATTCGATCGTCGGATTTCTTACCAGGACGGTCAGGGTATTAAATTAAATGTTCAGGGGCATTATTGGCAAAATGGCACATTAGGGACATACCCTAATGGTTGGCCCTTGTTTGTGAGAAAATATGATTAATTTTGTTAAGTGTATATTCCATTTATCTTTTATGGTAATGATATATACATTTAGCATATTTTTGATATATTGATATATATTAAAAAGGAGTCAAAATCAATCCATTATTTTCCGTCTCTTATGGACGGCCCTAGGGAGTGTAATTAAAGGCCTTTTATTTTGTTAAGATATATTACATATATCTTGGTAACAAATTTAACGAAAGTAGATATATACAAGGAGAAATTTTAGGATGAGGATATATCTTCATATATCACTCTTACAAAAAATTCTCTCCTAACCCTAGCCATTGTTGCCTCCCCTCTCTCTCCTCCTTGGTGATTTTTCTTCATGTTTTGGAGAGGTTCATACTGTGCTTGAAGCCAAAAAGACTAGATTCAGTTCGGTGTCCACACGCCAGAATCAAGATGTGCGTCGGGTTATATGCGACAAAGTCACTGGGTGGTCTCACATCACTACGTGGAACACTAAAAATTTTTCTTCAAGTTTCATAAGGTATATTTCGATCCTAATTCGAAATCTTATTAGCTTTTTCCTGAAAAATGAGACGAGACATTTTTTACGATAACGTCATCATCAAACCAATTTTTAAAAACTTTCAATGCGCCTACTCTAACATGAGGTACATATAAAATGTTCTTTAAAAGTAAACTTTTATTCCTAGTAAAATAAAGAACCACATCTACCACTACTGTAGCAAAGACCTGGGAGTTGTTCTCCATCTGTAGATATGTCTCGCCCTCTCTAAACTGCTTGGTCACCTGGAACCCCTTCAAAGAATTGCAGACATGATTAGTGGCTCACGCATCTACACACCAAGTTCCCGTAAATAAAACCGCTAAACATGATTCAACTAAAAAAGTGAAAGCAATACATGTACCTTCCTTATTCTTTCGGCCAGGACAGTCCCTCTTCCAATGTTCCGATTTCTAACAATAAAAACACTTACCCTTGGTAGCCCGAATCCTTTATGATTAGGGTCACTCAACCTTTTAATTTTAAGAGAATTATTGGCAACCCGAAACCTTTGTCATTAAGCAGGCCACATACTGTGGACGTCTACTAATCAATCCCTCTCTTGACAAATAAGTCAGTCTATTAATCCCTCTTAGAAGATAACACAACAAAAACAATCCACCCAGAGTCACATCAAATAATTAGACCACGTAGTGTGGACGTCTAACAGTTAATGAACAAAGAACTCACATGTTTTTGTTTCCAGAGATACTCGAAGTGATTAAACAGCCAAGAATTTTGGTCCTCGCAAATAAAAATTAGTGACTCCCTAGAGAGGATATTTTTATTCACCTTTAAGTGTATAACCATCTTACTTAATTAGAAAATCTCATGTCAAAGCCCCAAGCCTAGTGTGTGCGAGCGCTACTTTGCACTACGTTTCAAATTAACACCAATCGGGGATTCATTCCATAGATACCATGATTTTAACCGTTCTTTAGGGAGACTGGTCACACTGGCACGCGAGTTAAAATCATAACTCCGACGAATGTGTGATTGAGACCCTATGATTTATATGTGAATAAATCCTTCTCGGACTTTAATATTTTAAATTCGAGGGTTTTACCTTTTTGTTTATTTTAAAAAATTAAACACATTTTTAATTATCCGATTAAAATGAATCTGGCCTTAATCGATTAAAATTTTCATGTTTAATTTCATTAAAACAAACAAAATATTTTATTATTTAATTTTACGAAAAGAAACTAATTACCCGGGTTTTCAAAAAAATCCCTAATTAATTGTGTACTTCACACAAAAATTAAATAACTTAATTATCTATTTATTTTTTTAAAAAAAATTACTTGGATTAATTATTTTATAAAATCTTTTTTCCTGATATTCCTTGATTTAAAAATCATACATAACAGGAAAAATGAATAAAATAAAAAATCCATCCACGTAATTAAATAAAACAAACAAATAAATAAAATGCCACTATGATCCAATCCGTCCATTTAAGATTTTAATCCGACGGTCTCGGATTAAAGATTAAACACTTAGTTTCAAAACCCTAATTGAGCCGTCAAAGGCCCGATAATTCGCCTCACCCCCGAACTTCTTTCATAGCCTCGGACCACCACTAGAACGCTGGAATAAGCCGAAAATAAGACCAAATAGTGACTTCCCAGCCACTGCTCGAGTCTCTGCCGCGCTACCTGCGCGCACCCTATGCCTGTGCGGATGCCATGCGCGCTCCACGCTGGCCGCCTATGCGCCTCTGCGCTGTTGCTGCCATGTGCGCGCCCCGCGCCTGCATACTACATGCCGCATGCCCATACGTTCCTGCTTGCCGCGTGCTGCCTTGGTGATTTTTGCCTCATTTTGATCATCATTTTCCATATCTCACATTACAATATGGATCCCAAAAAACGTATATGAATATAAAAATTACATCGCAAAAAGACCTATGCCCCACGTAGGAGGCGTACAACGATTATAATCTCGATTTAAAAACCATCAACATATTTTCGGTTATAAGCGATATAATCATAACCATGCATTCATAAGCCGGATCGTAATAATAATATGTTGTAAAACCGAGGTTAGCACAACGGCTTTTCATGAAAAATACAAACTCGGCTCTGATACTATTGTTAGAGTCAGTGTAATGCAAGTTTTAAATATAGTTTGACGATGATGTGACCGTAAGAAATGTCTCATCTCGTTTTTTCATGAAAAAGCGAAAATATAATTTCGAGTTAAGATCGAAATATACCTAATGATACTTGTAGTAAAGTTTCAAGAGTCCACGTGTTGAGCCGAGACCACCCGGTGACCTTCTCGCGTATAAACCGGTGCACGTCTTGATTTCGGTGTGTGGGTACCAAACCGAATCTAGTCCTTAGGCTTCAAGAACACTTGAAATCGTCTCCAAAAGTTATAGAAAATACCAAAAAGAGAGGAAAGGGGTGGCGACAATTATGGAACAATTCCCTAGCTAGGGCCAACCATATAGAAGGAGAGAGAGAATAAATTTTGCCTCCATTTTTAATGTATTACAATATACTAAAAATAGTCCAAGTGTATATACTATTGTCATATATGCAATATACAATATATAATTAGCAAAATTAATTTATTATCTCTCATTATAGGGTCGGCCACCTAGGGGAACTCCCAAACTTCCAACTTTGCCAATTATACCCCTTGTTATTTAATTTATTACCCCGACCGTTCTGGTGAAAAATCCGACAATCGAATTAAATTAAATAAATACCGAAGCCAATCAAAAAACCCATGCATATAAATGGGCTACGTGAGGTTTCATGAGGAAGTATAGGACTCGGGCTAACCATATGAGAAAACCGGACATCCATAACTCAACCCCCAAGTTAGATCTATTCTCGCACGAACCAGGACTTATTCCACTAAAGGTCCTGACTAAAGTCCCGGCCCTATCCCGATTTATGTCTCAAATCTCCAACTATCAAATGCATTATTATCTCCCCGCATTTAAGATATGGATTCCCGATAATCGAATTAGGTTACTAACAACTCGGTTCGAAAATCCTCTTTTTCTCCCAGCTGCACCGCTTAACTGATTGATTTTCCAGATCAGCTGATCCACCGGCTGGGTTTGGCATCATCAAACTTATAAGAAAAGCACACGAGGGGGAACTTCTCAATCTAAGTCGGACGTGGTGTCCGTCAGCTGATTATCAACCATCGAACGAACAACGTCAGCACCCAACCTACCAGTCATATTGATCTTACCATTGAAATCTCAGCCATTGGTGACTCAAAGTACTAAACATCATCCAAATATGATTCGATCAATCACATCGGGATTAAGAGCACATGCAATACGTGATAATATAGGATGTGGATCAATTCATATAGACAGTATAGAATTGATCATCCTATTGATTCCGCTCAATACACTCCAAGTATACTAACACATCAAGCTCGAACATCAAATTCCAAGATCAAAAAACGATTCCATCAACCTAGCCAAGATCAGCTAATATAACGTTGTGCTACAACCGTCCCAATGGATAGTCCGGGTTCATTGCGATTGTGAGCCCACTCGTATCTTTGTCAGAATCTTTGACCCTATCTTCCCTGCTTCATGCGATAAGTCAAATACTGGACAAGATATACGGACATTGCATACATACATCATACATACAAAATATATGAAACTGATTATGCAAACCATCTCAATCGATTCTCATTAATATTGCTGGGATCCCGGATAATAAAATACATCAAATCATGGATTTTAAGTATAATATCCTAACAATCTCCCACTTATACTCAAGGCCATGCTGGCACACATCTAACATCTAACCCTTTTACATGATTGTCAAAGACCTTCTGAGACAATGCCTTTGTAAAAGGATCCACTAGGTTCTCCGCGGATGCTATCTTGGAAACGACCATGTCTCCTTATTGCACTATCTCCCGAATGAGATGATACTTCCTCTCTATGTGCTTCCCGTTCTTGTGAACATTAGGTTCCTTCGAGTTTGCAACTATCCCACTATTGTCACAATAGAGTACAATGGGCGACTGCACTGAAGGTACCAAATCAAAGTCTATCAGGAAGTTCCTGAGCCAAACCACCTCATTAATTGCATCCGAAGCTACAGTATGTTCGGCCTCCATGGTAGAGTCAGCAATACAAGACTGCTTGGCGCTCCTCCAACTGATGGCTCCACCTCCTAAGGTAAACACATATCCTGAGGTAGACCTCCTAGAATCCCTATCTGCCTGGAAATCAGAGTTAGTGTACCCCAAGGGTGGAAGACTATCTTCCTGGTACACCAACATATACTCCCTAGTCCTTTTCAGGTACTTGAGTATATTTTTGATCGTAGTCCAATGCTCTTCTCCTGGATTAGATTCATATCTACTCACCATGCAACGGCACAGCAGATGACTAGAAGCACTACCTTACTACCATCACGTTTCCAGTACACACAATACTTGATAGGACACTGATCAAATCCGAAGCTTTTGATCACCTAGTCAAATCACGTATTCCAAGACCTTGATGCTTGCTTAAGTCCATAAACGTATCTCTTAAGCTTGCACAACATCTGCTCCTGACCCTTTGCTATGAACCCGTTTGGCTGCACCATATAGATGCTCTCGTCAAGACTTTCGTTAAGGAAAGCTGTCTCAACATCCATAAGCCAAATCTCATAATTGAGATTCGCAACAATGGATAAGAGAATCCGGATAGACTTAAGCATGGCTACCGGTGAATAGGTTTCCTCATAATCGAACCCTTCTTTCTGAGTAAACCCTTTTGTAACAAACCTAGCTTTCAAGGATTCAACCTTCCCGACTACGCCTCTCTTCTTCTTGTAGATCCATTTACAACCGATGGGTTTTATCCCATCTAATAGTTCTACAAGCTCCCAGACCTGATTAGTGTACATAGACTCTATCTCAGACTTCAAAGCCTTTTGCCATAAACCTGCATCCCTGTCTTGAAGTGGCTCAGCGTAGTTTCGGGGTTTGGTATTCAATTCTTCCGGGATCTTATCCTAAGACTCTCCTAAGAACATATACCTTTCGGGTTGACGAATAACCCTCCCACTACGACGAGGACCCTCCTGTGTACTCGTGATAGGTGGTGTCTCACTCTGCTCATTAGGTATAATAATCGGCTGTACCATAGAATCACTTCTAACCTCCTCCAAAACTACTTGTGACCAGAGTTTATGGTCTATCACATAATCCTCTTCCAAGAATCAAGCATTTGTGCTAACAAGCATCCGCTGACTCTTAGGGTTATAAAATAAACTACCCTTGGTTCCTTTAGGGTATCCTAAAAAGAAACAAACTCCCGTCTTTGGTTCCACCATACATGCATCTCCCACCAGCACATGTGCTGGGCAACCCCAAATCCGAAAATGTTTGAGATTCGATTTACGCCTAATCCAAAATTCCAAAGGAGTACCGAAAACTGCCTTAGTAGGCACCGAATTCATAATATATGCCGCTGACTCTAATGCATGCACCCAAAAAGAGTGAGGTAAATCCGAATAACTCATCTTGCTCCTTACCATCTCCTTAAGGGTCCTATTCCTCCTTTCCGCTACACCATTTTGTTGGGGCATCCCCGGCGCAAACAACTGGGATGTAATCCCATGTTCCGGCAAGTAGTCCCTGAACTCCCCAAGAAGGTATCCCCACCACGATCAGATCGTAGGGTTTTGATACATTTACCTGTCTACATCTCTACTTCCGCCTTAAACACTTTGAATTTCTCAAAGGTCTCTGACTTGCGATGAAGTAGGTAAATGTATCCATACCCAGAATAATTATCAATAAAAGTGATGAAATACTCATATCCACCTCTTGCCTGGATGTTCATGGGACCACACAAATTAGAATGAACCAATGGCAACACCTCTTTGGCTCTAAGTCCCTTGGCCGTAAACGACCTCTTAGTCATCTTACCCTCTAAACAGGATTCGCAAACTGGAAGTGCCTCCACTTCTAATGAACCCAAAGGTCTATCTTCTACTAGTCTTTGTATCCTTTTTAGATTAATATGACCTAGACGAAAGTGCCAAAGGAGTGTTTGGTTCAAGGAGGAATCTTTTATTTTTAGTGGTAAAACACGTAAATTATTTACCTCATTCTTATTATTAGTAGAAATAATTGGATGTAAAATATAAAGTCCATTATTCAATGTACCGTGACAGATAAACTGTTTTCCACTCATAATATTACAAGAATACATATTAAAGTTAATAGAGTATCCATCAAATGCCCAAATAGGAAACTGAAACTAAGTTTCTCCTAATTTGAGGTACGTTTAAAATGTTCTTTAATATTAAACACCTATTTCTACCAAAATCCAGAACCATGTCTCCCACTGCAATAGCAGATACCTAAGAGTCGTTCCCCATCTGAAGATAAATCTCGCCAATTCTAAGTTATCTGGTTACCTGGAACCTCTGTAATGAATTGCAGACATGATTAGTGGCTTCTATATTTACACACCAGGTTTCCATAAATACAACTGCTAAACATGATTCGATAACTAGTGAAAAAGCATTACCTCCATCCTTGTTCATATTTCCTAGATCCCCTCTGGCATTCTTCCCTGTTGCCTGATCCAGACCACCATACTTGATAGTAAGGTGCATGATCATATCAGCTGCAGTTGCCATAAACCGATACTAGCCTTGCAAAGTATCTAACATGGAAGTCAAGATGTAGAAACGTGTCATCCAATCATCTTTCATCCACTTCTGATAGTACCGAACCTCCTGTTCGAGAGATCCACTATCAGGAGCGGGTGGGCATGGATCAAACAACACGAACCCACAATTTTCTGAGGTAAGGACGTAATCTAAATGTGATTTCCAATTGATAAAATTAGGTCCAAAAAGTTTGTGTTCTTTGAGAATCACCGCAAGTGGATTAGTTGATCCCATATTAAATCCTAAGAAAACAAAGAGAAAACTTTTTAATTCTTTTGTGAAAATTTAGGGTCCCTCAACCTTTTAATTTTAAAAGAATTATTGGCAGCCCGAAACCCTTGTGATTAAGCAGGCCACGTTAGTGTGGACGTCTAGTAATCAATCCCTGCCCGGACAGACATGTCAGTCTATTAATATCCTCATGAAAAATATCACAACAAAAACAATCCGCACAGAGTCACATCAACTAATTAGGCCACGTTAGTATAGACGTCTAACAGTTAACGAACCAAAGACTAACATGTTTTTATTTCCAGATATATTCAAGAATTAAATAGCCAATTAGCTTTGGTCCATGCAAACAAAAACAGTGACTCCGTTGGGGAGGATGTTTTTATCCACGTGTTAAGTGTATAACCACCA
>JAULLE010502923.1:0-10310 GCA_035668155.1 Sarracenia purpurea
TATCTTTAGAGCATAAAGACTCTGCAGTTCATTAGTTTGAAATGATGAAATTGGGTACCTAACAGTCCTGTAAACTTAAAAACATATTCAACCATTAGTACCAAACAAATCTAATTGATTGTTATATGTCAAAATAAGGAGTTAACTTGATTGAATAACCCTTGGACCAACACACGTTATATTGTGTGTAACTTTTTTGGTGGTTGATGTTAGATTAGGGGTTGTTTATTTCTCTTATTGCATGTCGATGATTCCATTACCTACAAATGCTTTTGTAGATGTAGAAAATTTAAACTGGTAATTAAAGTTAAATTAAAATTTTAATTTACCGGCATATAACCTATTCACCCTCTCCTCTCTAGGTTAGGCTAAGCAGTTCATAGCTATTTTCAAAGTGGATATGCAATAATGAAAGCAATAATTATGTCCAAAAGATAGATCAAATCTCATTATAAGAGAAAGTTATTCCATTGCATACCCCTTTTTGTTAAAATCATACACAAACTAATATTCACAATTTCCTTGTCCCAAACTCAACCAATGCAAATCCAATCCATCAAGGAATTTACAAACCCGAAGATTTGAAGGCTCGACAAACCTTACCATAATCCATCTATAATCCATTAACGATTTTACAAATCCAAAAGCTTGAAGGCTCGGTGAACCTTACCATAATCCATCTATAGTCCATCAACGATTTTACAAATCCGAAGGTTTGAGGGTTCGGTCAACCCTATCACATTCCATCAATAATCCATCAACGATTTTACAAACCCAAAGGTTTGAAGGCTCAATGAATCTTATCAAATTCCATCAATAATCCATCAACGATTTTACAAACTCGAAGGTTTAAGGGCTCGGCCAACCCTATCACACATATCCCATAACCAATTCAGTCACTGAATCATGAAGATATCATCACTAAACATATGATATATTCATCAAATTAAGAGTATGATCGGATTGATTTTGGAACATGCAAGTACCACACTTAAGTCATCTCATAGTTATGAAATTCCTTTCAACAATATTGGTCCCTACGTACCTCAAGTCTTACACATTTGGTTCCAAGTATCACTCATGTGGTTCAATTGTAAATTTATCCATTCAATCATCAAATACCCAAATTCAAACCCTAATTCTCTCCAAGCTCATTCTTCAACTCAAACAAGTCTCAATCAAGTGTAAAGACATGGAATTATGCATAAATCATCCAAGGAACAATCATTAATATTTAACACTCAACTAAGGTTTCTCACATTTGGGAAAATTCACGCATAGGGTCACTTTTCAATCAATATAAAAATATGAATATATTATACAAACTTCAACGATTAGTACCATCCTACCTCAATGATGCCATGAAATCCAAGAGAGACCCCCAAATCAAGCTCTAAGCAAATCCTAGTCCCTAAATCAAGGATAGGGTTTGTGAAACCATGGAAGAGAGGAAGATAAAGAGAGTTTTGAGGCTTAAAGATGTTTAAGTTTACCAAACAAGGCCTTAATCACTCTCCAAGATCAATCCCAAGCTGAGAAATATTGCCCTCCTTTGTGCCCTAATCGCATGTGAGAGAAAGAAGATGTATAAAATGAAAAAAGAGGAGCCTCGAGTTCAAACTTAAAAATCCTTATGTATTACAGTCACTCAAGCGACCCCTGCTACTAGGCCAAATTTGAAAATTCTAAAATCGGGTCTGTTTTCGGTCCAAATGTCCTCGAACCAAATCCGATACCCCAGAACAATATTCCCAAGATTCCAAAACCATTAGCAATATCATGGGACCTCGAATTAATATTCAGGTTTAAATAGTTTCAAAGTTTTAACTAATTTAAGAAAATATTTTAACGTTTTAATTAAAGAGTTTTAATTTGCACGATCCATGATATTACATGTATGGTGTCTGAATAAGAAAATGTTGGTGATGAAGGCAATGAGGGAGGAAAGGGTAGAAGAGGGTATGGGGAAATATATCCCACATGAGGAAGAGCAACCTTAGAGGTGACCAACAATCTCATGATATGAGAATGAAGCAAATCATCCTAGAGGAAGGTCAAGGTGATAACAAAATTGTAACAATTGAAGCTGAGGAAATTGATGAAGGTTCGCTCAAAGATAGTGTAGTAGGGATAGTGAAGGAGAATATTCACATTGACACTATCCAACAGGCCATAGAATCTGATGGGCTAAGTAGCATCAGAGTCAAGGCTTTAGGGGATAATAAAGCCCTAATCACTTTCTCTAGTGTGGAGGACAAACAGGGCTACATAAGTTCAGGCAGGGATTGGCTAGGCTTTTGATTTGAAGCCATATATGAATGGTGCTATAGAGAGTCGAATAGCTTAAGAAATGTGTGGTTGTAGATAATTGGGGTGCCACTTCACGCATGGAACAAAGACATGTTTAAGAGGTTGGGTGCAACTTGGGGTGAGGTCATTGAGGTTGATGATCTCATAAGCAATAGGGTTGAACTTGAGGTAGGAAAAGTTTGTATAAATGTACTAGTGAACCAAATTAGAGTTGGTCGTGTGTCATATGATATACCAATTGTTTTTTTGTCCCATTCTCCTGGCGCTTTTCAAGTAGCTGGTATAAGTTTCTCGGTGCTGCCCAGCCGTTTTAAGGAGCATCTCCTCTGGTTGCTGCTGGAAGGTGCCTGCTCTTGCTGTGTCCTTGCGAGGCAGTCCTGTTCAGCTGGTTTGCTGCTGGAAGTCCCTCCGGGGCTGTTCTTGCTTTTATAGTTGTAGCTGCTTCATAAAAGCTGCTGCAACTTGCTGGTTTTTTTGGCTACTGTTGGGTGTTGCATTTTGATGCGTAGCTTTGTGTAGTGTCCCAGATGTTCGGAGATTTGTAGTCCATGAATTTTTGATGCTTTCTCTGTTTCGTTGCAAGCAGCTGCTCCCATCCATGATTCGGTGTTGTTGGGAGCAAAATGGGTTTGCTGCTGTCAGTTTTTTTGTTGCATTTGTTTTAGCTTCAGAGGTGTTTTTTTGGTCTTTAGTGGGCTATTTCCTAGCTATGTTTTGATTAGTTCAGATAGTTTTTGTTGTTTTGCTTCAGTAGGGGCTTCTTAGAGTAGTTTAGTATCTTGTTTTTGTGGTGCACTTGTAAATCCTGGGGTATGCCCCTTTAAAACATGTAGTTAATTTTTTCTTTTATGTCACAATTAATTATCCAAAAAAAAATGATCCTAACAATCTTAGGCACTTAGATCTAGGTCTAATTTCATCATTTAATAGCCAAAACAAAACAAAATCACAAAAATCCATAAAACTCACCCGACGGGTTTGGCAAACCCTAGGTTCCAATCGATTACAAAACTTCGATTATATCCGAAATAAAATTTCTATAATCATTTTTAAGGCCTTGAATCTTACCTTTGATGAAGAAATTCGAAGAAAACAAGCCAGATCGAAGCCCTAATCAACCGCCGAAGCCGTCGGTGTCGCACGATCTCTGCCCGGGTTTTTCGCCGTTGTTCGTCGCTTCTTTCCCCCTTCTCCCGTCGTCGTCAACGACGTGTGGTGGCGCTAGAGGTGGCGCCGATGGTCGGTGGCCCTCCCTCTTCCTTCTTCTTCCTCTCTTCCCTTCCCCGAACCTCCCCTATTCTCTCCTCTCTCGCGTGCTCTGTGTTATTCTCTCCTCTCTCGCCGATGGAGGTGGCGTCGATGGTCAGTTTCTCTTTTTTTCTTTTTGTTTTTTTACTTTTTATAAGATATTTCATATAAATATCTATATACATATATATACACACATATATATATATATAAATATAACCCAAAATTAGCCTAATTAATTAATAAAATTTAATTTATTAATTAAAAAGATAAATCGATAAAATCTTGTAAAAGATTTAAATTTTTTGTCAACCGAAAAAGATATTACCCGAAGATTCCTTTTTTTCAATTAAATAATTAATTAAAAAAAATTTGAGTCCTCACAAGTACAATCGAATTCTGGTATGAGAAAATCAGAAAGATAAAGCTCTCGATGGGAAGATTTAGTTCGGAGGAGAGGAGCAGTTAGTGTGATGATAAAATGATTTGTATTTTATTCACAATTGTTTCACCAACCTTCATAATGAATAATAAGTGCTACTGAAATAGCTTCTCAAAGTCTTCCAACTGTTGGAGGTAAGAACTAGTCCTTGAAGTTCGAAATATAGCCGTTGGAAAACTTCAGGATTCAGATCTGTATGCGCTGGGGTCGACTCATAACTTCTCGGGAACAACTCATCGTATTAAGATCTGAGGCTCTTGGTCGCATGTGTCAACTCAATCTTCTGAGGTGTCGAATCAATCTTCTGAGGTGTCGACTCAATCTTCTGAGGTGTCGACTCATTGTTTCTGTTGTGCTGACTTTCGGTCGAGGTGTCAACTCATAATGATCTGATGTCGACTTAACTTTTTCTGAACTTTAAGAGCTAAATTTTTTGCTTCTTGGGGTCGACTCACTTATGCAAGGGGTCGACTCAATCAACTTCCCTTTTGATTTCTAAAGCTTTTCCCGATCTTTTGATGTTCTTCAATTTGATCTTCAATCTTTCCTTGGCTAATCAACTTCGAATGACTTCTAATTCAATTTCTCTTGATCTTCAAAATCTTCTATTGAATTTTTGATGATCTTGAGCTTTGATTCCGAATTTCTTGATCTTCCTTTGGACACAGGAATCCCGACTTAATGACTGAGCTTCTCTTCATGAGATGTAGGCATTCTCGCCTATGGAAAATTTATGCTTCCTTAAGTCGGCCATTGATGATCTTCGACATATCTCATATATCTTCTATATCCAGCAGAAGATCCATAAGGAAGTGAACGTTCTTAGGCTGGGCCGATCCTAAATATCTTTGAGGCACAACTAAACTTCTTCTTCTTTATTCAGCAAGACTTCTTCTTAAGCTTCAGTTCTTCTTGAATTTGTAGTAGAGCTTCAGGCTTCTTCTTGGACAAAGATCTCACTCTTTGGCTTCATGATATATCGATCAACATGAAGCATTGAAGAGAGTGAGTGATTTTCACGGTGTTCACGCTTCGATCGATACTTGAGCTTTGAGAGATCTTCTAGACAAATTCCAGGATATCCAAACTTCAATCCTTATTATCTTCAAGAACTTCTTTCTTTGATCTTCAAAAGCTTCTACTTCACCGTAGAATTTGAGCTCCTCTCTATGATGCTTGGCTTGACGTTTCTCAGCTTGAACCATGATCACTTATGGGCAATCAAGATCCTCGGCAGAAGCCGAATGAGTAAGGCAAACTAAGAGAGAAAGAGAAGTCGCTTACAAGCAATAATGTTTTATCCATATTTCTTCTCTTTCTTCTTCTTCTACTGATTTTTCTTCTTCTTCGTCTTTGAGCCTTAAAAACTGACTGATTGATGCCTTTCCTTGCATCACTTTTGGCAGTAGATCTCTTCAGGGAGCAACAAAGCTTCCCTTTGCTTGCTTGTACTTCTTGATCAACACACAATTGGTGTCGACCCAATCATGATAAAGGGTCGGCTTAACCCTTATCAAATCCTTCTCTTCTTCGACAGTGGGACAACTCAATATACTAATGGGTCGGCTCATTACGAGCTACACAACCCAGAAATGAAGTGAGGGTTCGACTCGTCTGCTTAAGGTGGCGACCCATTTCTTTGCCGCGGCCTTGATGCATAGAGAATACCAACTAGGTGTCGGCCCATTCCTTCTTGGTGTCGACTCAAATAGCTTGTCCCTTTTATTTTTGATCTTCCAGACATTGTACTTGAGCATGAATCTTGATTCCTTCTTCAGTCATTCTTTTGAGCTTACTTGCTCAATATCAGAAGTCGATCCTTGTCTTCTCTTGACTTTTGCTGAGTTTCAATAAATTGAACCTGAAAAATACTTTCTCTCAAGCAAACAAGTCATTAGAGTAATCATGATCAAAATAATATGTTTATATATTAAAAATAAGATAAACATACATATTTATGAAAAATAATAAGGCTAATAATTTTCTTAATTACCAAATCAATTGATTGTTAATGTTAGAGCCTTAATTAATCATGATGATCCAATAATTGATATATTTATCAAAACTAGATTTCAAAATGATTTGTCAAGTTAAACCATTAACATTCAAATGATCAATTCAAATTGGTTGTTATACGTCAAAACCAAAATAAGGCTTGATTGAAAAACCTTTAGGCTAACACCTTGTATTAGACATCCGTATTGTGGAGGCGGTATGTAAAGTGTGGATGTTGAGATGGGTCCTCGTGAGTTGGATTCTGTATAAAGGGTCAGCCGAACTCTGAGACTTCGGTCCGTAAAGGAGAGTTTGGTTTACTAACCCTTTGTGAGTTATACAGGGTCGACCCAACCCTCAGACTTCGGTCTGTAGAGAGGAGTTTGGTGAGTTGACTTTATGAGTTATCTAGGGCAGCCCACCCTTCGGTTGTAATCCATAATGTAGAGCATGGTTAGAAAACTCTTTGTAAGCTATTTAGGGCGGCCCACCCTTCAGTTATAATCCGTAAATGGGAGCACGATTGAGTAACTTTGTGTGAGTTTTATAGGGTTGGCCCAACCTTCGGACCTCAGTCCGTAAAGGAGAGCTTGTATATGGTTGAGTGTGGTTTCCGCTAGAGTGACATGTTTATGTATGGGAATTTAGGTGATAACTAATTGGTTGAATGTGGGGTATTATTTTGTAAAACAATTTACAGAACGAGTATGCTTGCATGCGTTTCACAGTGGAAAATGATAGTTTTCCTTCACATGTTGTATATATTTATAACTGTTTCATAACCATCCTCATATATTATTCATGCATTCACAAATTTATCATATATCCTGCAAGCCTTGGGCTCATGTTATTTTAAAACAACATTTCAGGTGTTAGCGGCAAGGCATTAGATGATGTTGGATGATCCTATGGCTTGTCCCATTGAACGTGTGAATTGGGAAATTTATGATTATAATATGCTTTGGCTTTACGTTTACATGTTTGATCAATGTAAATTTATGTAACTGTTATTGCTGGTTATATCGTGTTGTAAGGCCTTAAGGCTATTACCATTTATTACGTGCATGGTAAGGAATCTTGGATGTTTTCAGCTTATCTTTGGTTGCATGAACAGGACTTGAGTCGTATTGTAGTAGTTGTATCTATATCCTTTCACCTTGTTAGCTTATGTTCTTAAAGCTTATGTATGCTTTGAGGTTCATTTTTAGCTTGTAGTATTAATCTCATGTGAGTGTTTATTTGGTACAAAATATCTCATTAATGTAAAAAAAAAAAACCCACCATTGTAAAAAAAAATTTAAAGCTTGGACATTGGGGTTTGCTTTAGGTGCCTTTTAACACTGATAAGGAGAGTATTTTGTACTATTGAACCCTTCGACATGTGATTAATATCAAGATTGAACCGAATAAAAAGGTTTTGGTTATTCTTTTAGCAAAGGTCGTCTTTTTATGATCAAAATAGATGTTTTAAAAAGGGGTCTATGTGGATGCTTAGATATGTCTTTAAATGTTTAATTTAATATTCAGGGATAGGATGTTACATTCACGGTGGAAAATGATAGTTTTTCGTCAATCGTTATATGTTTATAACTATTGCATAACCATTCTTACATATTGTTCATGTATTCTTGGTTTATCATATATCTCGCGAGCATTGAGCTCATGTTATTTTATAACAACATTTTAGGTGCTAGCGGCAAAGTGGATATGGATTTATGAGGATCTCGTGGTTCGTCCAATTTATGTGTGAATCCGGATTTTGATGAGTATAGCATGTATTTACATTTATATTCTGTTATTTAGAAAGAATGTAAATTTATATAACTGGTGCAGTTGGTTATATCGTGTTGTAAGGCCTTAAGGCCATTACCATTTATTACATGCTTGGTGAGAAAATCCGGGATGCTGTCAGCTTAATTTGGTTGCATGGACAAGACTTAGATCTGGTTGTGGTAGTTGTATCAATATCCTTTTACCTTGTTAACTTATTTTTTAAAAACTTATGTATAGTTTGAAGTACCTTTTTAGCTTGTTATATTAATCTAATGTGGGTGCTTATTAGGTACAAAATAACTCATTAGTGTCTAAAAAAAAATCTACCCTCCCAAATTTTTTCTAAAATTTGGACGGTGGGTTTACTTTAGGTATCTTTTAATACTAATAAGGATAGTATTTTGTACCATTTGTACTCGTTGACATGTGGTCAATCTCGAGCTTGAACACAATGAAAAGGTTTTGGTTATTCTTTTAAACAAATGCCTATTGGTGATCAAAAAGGATGTTTTAAAAAGGGTGTAATGGATGTTTAGATATTTTTTATATGTTTAATTTGATATCTAGGGGCAAGATGTTACAAAACTTATATAAACAAACCCATATCAAACCAAAATGGACAACTTACGAAAATTCAAAAAGAAATTCAATATATTCTAACAATCTCCAACCCTCCACAAGCTTGTCTAGAAGGCCTAGAACCTGTCGGGAGCTGCCAATGGATTCTCACAAAGCCGTTTGACATCAACCTTGATATGGATTCATGCCCAGCCATGCATGGCTAAGTTCTCTCTTCCTTAGGTCTTGATGAAATCCGAGTCGGGTATTTACAAGTAGATAAGCTTTTTATTTTATTTTAGTTTAATTATTGGATTCGTTATATGACTATATTCTTGATATTGGCATCGTGTTTGGTCAGCGTATTAATATTTTTAATATATTTTAATTCCATTTAAGTTTTCTCTGATTTCATTAAATATGACTCATATAACTGTAGTTATTGATATTTGAATGCTCAATCGTGAGATATTATATGCCTCGGTAAGACAATGATTATTTAGGACAAGTCATGCTATAATCTTGGAGAGAATATGTCAGGTTTGAAATTTAGAATTTGTTTTGTATAGCTTGGGATATTTTATAATTTGACGAGACAGATCGTACTCCGGACGATCTATTCCCTAATCTTATATAGGATATGTCTAATTTGCATGTAAATTTATTTTCTTGA
Organism: Sarracenia purpurea; assembly: GCA_035668155.1. NCBI lineage: Eukaryota > Viridiplantae > Streptophyta > Magnoliopsida > Ericales > Sarraceniaceae > Sarracenia > Sarracenia purpurea. Next base: position 9,000 of record JAULLE010502923.1, read on the forward strand.
TCATCTATAGCACCCATGACATAATATAATTGAATCTAATCAAAAGTTATATAAAATAAAAGTTAATCCAAATAGAATCCTAAGTAAAGTTGAATTCAAGATCAATGAAACATTTCTCAAAACAAATCTCTTTTAAAATATATTTTTTCGTAACTTAGTTTTTTTTTAGATTTTATTTAAAATTTTTTACATATTAGAATTTTAGTCATAACACAAAAAATCTAAGATTTTTCTATTAAATAATTAAATTAGAATATTATGATTAAATATATTTTTATTGAATTAAAAACTGTCATAATATTTTTCATGGGAACAATACCTGATTGTACTACAATTCTACCTAATAGTATTAAAATCTTGATAATTAAATTTGCAGGGTACGATAACGTATACCAAGTATCCATAGGCTTTTGAATTGATAAAACAAAAAAACAAAAAACGAGAAAACTTAAAGATCAACAAATAAGAAAGAAATAATAAAATTGTATTAATCAATAAATAAACAATGAGAAAGCATCAATTAACAAAGAAACAATAAAAATACATTAATCAACAACAAAAAAAACTGTTCGATAATGCTTTTAAGAGAATATACTTAAACATGTCTGTAGTCAATATTAGTTTAAATAGCAATCAATAAAGTACAAGACATTCAATATAATTGACTAATCACATAATCGACTAATCGCAGAGAGAGATAAAATTTGATAGACAAAGTGGAAAACTATTATAAAAAATTAGTAGCGAAATATATTAGCGGGTGTGACGATTTACATAGTGGGTAGAATTTGTGAAATCGTCATTCATAATCGATATGCTAAACTCTTTCTAACCTTTTATCTTATTTTATTTTTTTAACATCAAGCTTGTTGTAAGACTAAAGGCCCTCTACCTCGTAAGACCTTGACCTGGATACTCGAGTCTTGTATGGATATGAAAGAAAGGGTGCTCCTAGTCCTAGGTGTGTACATGAGTCGTTTTTGACTGTGATAATGGATTTCTCGTGAAGTCAATTTGGGGAGGTGTGGTCACACTTCTATAAGGAAGCAAGGAAACTATAATCCGACCAGGGATAGATGTAAACTCGTTATATTATGTATGACTAACTCAATTAGTCATGATTTTTTTGAACAATATTTTTAATGAGTCGATGCAGAGTGGATGAATTCAAAGAGATTGAGTGGGTTGAGCATGTTATTTACACATGAATGTATAAATATTAAGCATTGTAGTTTACCTTAGTGGAAGACCCTAGCTTTTGAACTGATTCCCTCATCTGGGTCAGTGCAATTTCTGGGGTTTTGTCCATTT
>JAULLE010503032.1:0-10305 GCA_035668155.1 Sarracenia purpurea
AAAAAAAAAAACAAAACTAAAGCTTTGTTTGTTTTTGTTTTTGTTTTGGTTTTTTTATTTTATTTATTATTATTATTATTTTTTTTTAACAATTAATAAAAAATTTTGTACTTCAATAAAATCTTTTTATCTTATTCAATATATTCCCAAAACTCCCAATAAAGATTGATTTTGTTATCCGAAAACATAAGTTTTCCACTGGGACAAATAAAATATTTTTTTATCCAAAAAAAATTCGGGTCAAAAACATGTTATCTGAAAATCATTTAATTTAAATTAAATCATTAATGAAAATGTCCGGGTCATTACAGTTGAACTTGTTAGGAAAGTGTTGAAATCCTTGCCAAAGGAATGGAGACCCAAGGTCACTGCTATAGAGGAGGCTACAGATTTGTCAATACTTAGCTTGAATGATCTCTTGGGTTCCCTATTAACCCATGAGTACACTTTTAAAAATGAAGAAGAAGATGTGAAGGAAAAGAAGAGGAGTATTGCTCTCAAATCCACTACACATTTTGAAGAAGAGGAAGCTGAGAGTGAAGATGATGAAAATGATAAAGAAGAAGTGGTTTTCCTCTCAAAAGAATAGCTAGAATCTTGAGAGAGAAAAGTGAAAGAAAGAGAAGAATGAAGGGCCAATCAAGCTCCAAGGAGAAAGAAAATGAGAGGGAGATCATTTGCTACTATTGCCAAGAACCAGGCCACATAAAGTCTGACTGCCCCTTGCGCTAGAAAGAGAAAAATAAGTACCCAAAAAGAGCAATGGATGCCGCTTGGGATGAAATGGACTCAAGTGATGAAGATGGAGACTTCAATGACAGTGACTCCTCTAACCTTGCTCTCATGGCTTTTGGGAATGAGGTAACATATTTTCCTCATTCGGATAGTGAGAGTGTCATTAATTCTAACAGTGTGAGTGATAATGATGATGATGAAAATGATGAGTTTCAAGAAGCTCTAGTTGATTGTCGAAGGGTAATCAAAGAACAAAAATCTAAAATTAAGTCTCTTGAAAAACAACTCATTGCCTTGAGTTCAAAAATTAAGATTTTGGAAAAAGAGAATAAAAAATCATCCCCTAAAGTCTCAACCATCATTGAAAATGAAAATGTTTTACTAAAATCTATGGTTGAAGACTTAACCAAAATCATTGTTAAATTCACTCAAGGAGAAAAGAATTTAGAAATGATTATTAGAACAAAATGCACTTTGAACAAAGAGGATTTTGGATTCAATCCTAATTAAACCAAAAGAGTGCATCAAAATAATTTAAAAAAATCGCTCTGCCAAAGAACATATGCTGCAACTTTTGTTGAAAAATGGGGCATGAAGCGAAGTTTTGTTTTTCAAGACTTAAAGGAAATAAACCAACAAAGAAAATATGGATTAAAAAGGGTGATCCTACACCTAAAGTTGCAAAAATGCCCATTAGGAGACCTAATAATGTGAGGCAATCCTAATGGAAAGCCAATTATAAACCTCCTGCTAAAAGATATTATTCTTCTTATATGCATAGATACAATGCCTCTTATATGCATAACATGTTTCAAACTAATCCCCAATGACCCACAAGGAAATGGGTACCAAGACACTATTCCTACAACTTTTTTGCAGTAAGAGATGAACAAGAAAGTTGGTTGAGGAACTTGAAAGAAAAGGTCAAAATGCTCCCATACTAAAAGCTCCACACTTGGTAAAATAAGTCACAAAGAGGTGACAAAGTTATGAGGTAAAAAGCTTAATATTTTGCATGAACAAACATGTACTATCTAATCATGTTTGATTAAGAATAGTGTACTGGTATTGTGCTTCATTTAATGCTAAAAATGCCATATATGTCATGTTTGTGTTGATAAATTAAAGCATTATTTTGACATGATTAGTTCCTTATTTTGATATCATGCTATATGTTTTTCATTCAAAATTGGTATCAATATTATCGCCTGCTTCTCTCACATGTTTTTTTATTACATATTTCAAGGTGTGAATATGAATGCTTGTGCTTGCATGATAATTTTTTTGCAGTAAAATAAATATGTTTATTACATATTTGTTTGGTATACTAAATAGGTAATATCATTTTTATATATTAAAAACATCTTGGTTATTATTTGCTAAGTTTTTCGATCAATTTAACTAATTATATGCTCATATTGTTGAATTTTTTTTTTATATTCTTAAAACCTCTATCATCTATTCAGTCATCTGTTTGATCCATTCAGTCACCTAGATAAGAGAAACCGAGAAAATAAATTCTTTTCTATCAAGACTTAGTCGACTGTGTGTGCGTGAACAAGTTTTTTTTTTTTTTTTAGAGGTATACAAGGCTTCCAGCTGACTGATAGGGCACTGAAACTCTTCCTTCTCATGTGTCTAGGGCCACTCTAACTTCTCTCTACTCTTTTAAGAACCTGAATCAAGAGAACAAGGGCTTAGAGATCGATTTTGAGGGTAAATCTTATTCCCTCTACTTCTTTCCTTTTATTTGTTTCGGTTTATTGTTTCTTAGTTCATCTTTTTACCATTCCGTTTTTCCCTTTACCTCTTAGTTTCGGTCCTTCATTGTTCATCTATCTCCTCCATATTAACTCATCCTTATGGCACCAAGAACAAAGAAAACTCGTCGCATTCCTGAAGATGGTGAATTCTCCCAACGGGATAGTGAAAATATCCATAGATTTGCCTCCGCCGAATTCCATCAAAAGTTTTATGCAAACTTTGTGGCAAGAACCATTATTTTTGGAAAGTATTTATCGTTTAACTTCTTTGACAATGAAAACATCCCTATTCGTCAACTTTTTCATAATCAAGGATGGGTATGGTTTCTTAAGAAAATACATTGCATGTATCCTATGTGTGTGCGAACGTTTTATACTCATTTAAAACGCCAGGGTTGGAATACTCTCACTTCCTTTGTAAATGGTGTTCGATTTGAAATCAAAACTCGCACATTATAAGAGATATTCCATTTACCTAGTGGAGGACTTCAATTGTATCATAGTCATTGGTGGGGAACCATCGAGGGCTTTGATCCAATAGAATCCATGAGGAAAATTTGTGGAGATCCCACAATCCCTGAAAGATTCGAGCATGTTCTTCGTCAATTGACTTTTACTTCTCGTATAATCCACCACATCATTTCCTATCTCATCGTGCCATGTTCTGGCGGACATGACTATATCACATATCTTGATGTCATTTTGATATTCTGTATTTTAAATGGACGAAAAGTTGATCTTTCGTACCTCATGTTTCAACATATTTCTGATGTCAAAAGAACACGAAAGCATATGTGCCTTATGGTTTCCATTTGTTTATCTTATTTCTTCATGTTAGCATTGATCATTTGGTTGAATCTGATGTCTATAACTATATTCAAAATGATGTCTATTCGACCACCATCCTTCGCTTAATGGGTTATACATGGGATGAAGGAACTCGATCTTGGATTCCTAGAGTTAGGCATTATCTTATTACTCAAGAAGATCATACAGATATCTTTGATGATAGAGCGATTGACTTACCTCACACTTCTCCGCCCAGTACTTCTCATTCCTCTCCCTCTCATTCTATATCTCTCAATGACCTTGCTGTAAAGATGGATAACATGCAAAATGTCATTCTTGAACGTCTCACAAGGATTGAGGACAATCACACGCAGCTAGCACAAGAAGTTCAGAACATTTGGCGAGAACTAGCCACTCTGAAGCAACAAACGCAAGGGATAAATGAAATGATGGAAGGACTCTTTATGACACTCGAAGCTCGCATCGATGACATGAATCAGTCTCTTATCAACTTTCTTAATAGAGGACATTAGAATAGGGTTGAGATGATGTCACCTTATTTTTGTTGTTTCTCTCTCTCTTTTTTTAATCTGTAAAACCTTAAACATTTTTTTGTTTGGGATGCTTTTTTTTTTTTTATGAATGATATGTGCTTAATGATATGATTACTGCTCTTCATATCGCATTATTTTGTGGTTGAGAACTGCTATGTGCTTAATGCTAATTGTTATTGATTAGCCTAAATTCCTTTCAATCAAGCGGATATAATTGAATATGAATGGGAACTTATGATTGATTTTCAATTGGTATCATACTCAATCTTACTTATAAAACCTATAGTGCACGACGACAAATAATCGGGTTATTTCACAGATAAAATATTTTCAACAAATTTCTTTTTGGTGAAATTCTCGTAGAGTCGCTATGCTATAGTTTTTCTCAAAATATGATTCCAATGAAAATAATCATAATTTTGATATGTCATAGTATTGCATATCTTACTTGAGAAAGGGCGAGATTTCTTATTCAAATTGGTATTGCATGTCTAATTCAATAATTGGTATCATATTTTTAAATCAACATATTTACTATTGGTATCGTATTGCATGTCTAATTCAATAATTGGTATCATGTGTTTAAATCAACATATTTACTATTGGTATCAGACATGCATATTCTATATCACATAGGGGGAGAAAAATAGAAAATCCTTGATTTGTAATATGCCTTGTATGCCATATTTTGCTCATTCATATGAACACTTTTTGTAAATGTTAATTTGGACAAAAGTCCAAATTTGACTTTGCTTGCTTGAAAAAGAAAAATGGGGAAATGGTTTGTTTTTTCAATATATCTTGAACTTCTTGTCTTGCAAGTAGTGCATATTAATTGACGCTTGCCTGCATGCTCACACTTTTTATCATTATTAAAACTTTGAAACATTTTCTTGGTTGAAATTGTTGTCAAAATCAACTCTTCTTAATATATGATTTCCTTGCCTAGCATACATGTTATATCTTGAACTCAGAGGGAACATACCTGAGATATTTGTTTTTCATAACAAATGGTATCCAAAGGGAGAGATATAATCAAAAAGGGAAGATCAAACTTGTCTTGATACTTATCATTATTTGTCTATCCATATCCTACTTGTCAAGGTGAAATAATTTGCCATATGTGTTTTTCATATTTTATTTCCTCTCTTTCCTTTTTTCCATGACAAAGGAGGAGAAGTCTTGATTGATTTGCATGTCGACTTGCACTTTTACACGTCCTCACATGCGTAAGGAAGTAGTCACTTTACCTAGGGGAGTGTTTTTCGTCTATATCTAGAAGAAGAACCAAACAGTATGCATATATATGCTATGATATTTGCATGCTTAGGAGAAGAAAGGTGTAATCACTCTTTCTTAGATAAACTTGGACAAAAGTCCAATATTTGACTTTGCATGTATATTGAAGTAAGTTTTTCATACCCTTGCACATATTTCATCCTTTTTGGTATCTTAGGGCTTTAAATCTCTATATTTTTTTTAAACCTTTGTAAATCAATTGTTGTCATAGTCAAAAAATGGGAGATTGTTAGCCTAAAGGATCTTTCAATCAAACTTTATTTTGGTTTTGACTTAACAACATATTGATTTGCTTGTTACTAATGTTTGTTTGTGTTTGAGATAATATTTTTTTAGGCTAAACACATGCATTGAAGTCCTTACACAGCAAAAAGGAAAGAGAAGATTTCGAAGCAGATAGAGGTTGTTAAGCTCAAGAGTAAATCTAAATCAAAGTTAAGATTTAGATCTAGATCAAGATCAAGACTAAGATCATGATCATTAGAAGCCCAGAAAAGGATCTTCGAAGACTCACACCAAACTAATCTTAGAAGGAGTTTGAGGATGACCAAGCCACTAAGAATATGGAGTTTAAAGCTTATATTGGAGATTGCCTAACGTAAGGGGAGATCAAGATTATCAAGATCTCAAGAAAAGACTTTGAAGATCAAGGGAAATTGAAGTTGAAATCATTTGAAGCTGTTTAGCCAAATAAGAGATCAATGTTCAAGATCAAGAACATAAAAGGGTCAAGAGAAAAGTCAAAATTTAAATTTGGGAAGCCATGATTCGATTCCTAGAAGCCAAGAATCGAATCCTTGAAGAATGATTCGAATCCTAGGCGCAATGATTCGAATCACAAAGTTCTTAAGTCAAATTGCAGTTTAAAGAAATCAAACATATGCTCAGTATTTTGGTCATAACTTTCTCTACAGAAGGAGTTTTGATTCAAGACATGAATCATTGGGAAGTAGACTTCTGGGGCTTAAATTCAAATATAAAATTGACCCCATTTGGAGTTCAGATGAAGGGGTTATGATCGTTTGAAGATTGTCCAAAAGTGAAAAATCCAGTGATTCAAATCTGAGCAAGAAGCAAGCATCACAGCCGCATGTATTAGAAATTCAGTCGAATGTGTTGGGAACACAGTCGCCTGTGTCAGTACTCAGTCACCTGAGTTTGCAATTCTCGGTATTTTCAGTTTTCGAATCTTGATTCGATCCTTGACTTCCTAGATTCGATCCTTCTCTTCAAAATCAAAACCTGATTCGATCCTCAACATTCACGAATCGATTCTCAGTGTCCAAAATAGCCCCTTGATTCAAATCACTAGATTTAGGATTCAATCCTCTCTCTCAAGAATGCCTTCAGATTGGAATCCCATCAAGCCAGATTCGATCCGTCACTTAAAAAACAACCCGTTGATTCGATCCTATTTTACCTGATTCGAATCACTACACAAAAAGCTCAAGATGATTCGATCCCTCTATTTTGTGAACCGAATCACTACTTCGATATTAAAGACATGATTCAATCCAATTATTCTATGATTCAAATTCAAGCCTCAGAAAGACCAATTTGATTTGATCCACAACTTCGCCAATTCGAATCACAAGCCTAAAATAAGAATATGATTCGATTCCCTAAGTTTCTGATTCGAATCACTTGTGTCAAAGTACCAACATGATTTGATCCTTATCATTCCAGATTCGAATCATAGTTCCAGAATGCCTACTTGAATGAAATCACAACTTCATGATTTGATTCTCAACCTTAGAATTCATATATGAGTTGATTCACAAGTTCAATGATTCAAAACATGAGCTCAAGATTCAAAATCCTGAAGACTTCAACGGTTATTTACTCAGCATTAGTTGCTCCTGTTGGTCCACTAAGAGGCAACCTAGAGGAGGGGTGAATAGGTTGTTCCGAGAATATAAACTCTTTTTATCCTCTTTTAAATTAATCTTGCAATTAAAAAGAAATAACAATTGCAGCGGAAATGAAAGGAAATAAATGCAAGAGTTAAAAAAGATAGAGTAAAAGAAAATGCAAACCACAAGACCAAATATATAGAGGTTCGGCCAAAACCCGGCCTCCGTCCTCTCTCTCAAGCAGCACTTGAGAAATCCACTAGTGGTAGTGCTTTCGGGTGCACTCTAAACCTTGTACAAAGGATTTTCAGGATCTCCTTCTTGATAGTAAACGTGTAATCCCAAGAGGAGGGGTGAATTGGACTTATTAAAAAATTAATTTTACATAAAAAATATTTTAAGTCCAAATGTGCAAAACTTAAACTAAATGAATCAAGATTAAGTGTAGAAAATAAATGAACAAACAAGAGATGAGAAGATGAGAGGAGAGAACACCAGGGTTTACAAGGTTCGACCCCCTTGGCCTACGTCCTTGCCTCAAACCAAATGGTTGAGGATTCCACTAACCCTCCTTTGACTAGGTGGAGATACCTCTTTCCTTCGAATAGGCGGAGTAGCCTCTCTTGAGAATCGCCTTTCTCAAGTACAAGAATTCACACCCGAATTCTTAATTACAACGTGTAATTGAATCAAGTAGCGTACAATGTGTTTGGCTCTAGTGTAGCCGAATGAGCACAACAATTTAGCTCACAAATACACTCTATAAAATATAGAGATTGAGGTACAAGGAGTAAAACAAATCTAAAGTTCTTGAGACAGCAGAATTGAAGGGTTAGAAAGAATTGATCTCTTGTTCTTGGGTTGTATCACTTGTATCTTGTGTATATCTCGTACCCAATCTTCAAAAAATACTTCTTTTATAACTTCTCTAATGATTATGACCGTTGGAGCTCAATATGGAAAGATTTCGCTCCAAAAAGAGCCGTTGCGAATCTGCAATTTAAAATTCCTGACGGAAACTGACGTCACTTTTCCAAAGATGACGAACTTTTTGTTTTGAGGAGACCCTCGGTCGACTGACCCAAGGCGTCGGTCGACTGACCTGCTGAAGCTTTGTTTCCTTCTTTTGATCTTCATGTTTCTGACGAAATTTCGTCAACAACTGACGAAAATTGTATTTTGAAACTAACGAACTTTTTCTAAAACTTACGAAAATTTTTATGCACAGAGGAGAAATAATCGTCTCAGTTCTTTTCTGACGAACTTGCTCCTCAAACTGACGAAATTTCATCTTGTTGTCAAAATACTATCTTCGGTTGACTGAGCCATGACCTTCGGTCGACTGATTCCTCTAAAAATGCTTGAACTGATTTTCTTCTGGCTTTTCTTCCAAACTTTGAACATGAGCTTTCATTGAATCCTTAACTTTTTGCTATGTTTTTCAATTCCTGAAAACAATCTCAATAGACATAATTAGATCCATATGTTTGTTATCACCAAAACGGATGTTAAATCCTTGTTAGGCTAACAGTGGTTTGTCTGGATGGTTTTGCACGGTACATTGATGTTTGACAGTTATGTACTGGTTTTCTTTTTGAGTTCCATCCGGACGGAGTGGTCACGTCCAGACGTGATGTTAGAAATATCAGAGGTCTGTTTCGCGTGATTTGGTTATTGGCATTCGGTCTCATCCGGACGAGGTGTGTTTCCGTCTAGACGCAAGTCTAGAAAAAAAGAAAAGAAACAAAAATATTTGTGTCAAAATAATTTTAGCTTAGTGGTCAGTTATTTCCACATGGTTTTTGAATTATGACTCAGGAAGAAAGCTGTTTCTAGGACTTAGTAGGCCTAAATCAACTGCCAGAACAAATGGCCTTAGTGTGGACACCATACATCTCCACACTGATGATCATGTTACTTAAATATGATAGAAGTAGGGTCTTTTATACTCAGAGTCCAAGGCGTTGGATTCCTTGCAGTACATCCTCAATCTGATATTCGGATTGATTAGGCTGGTAGGTCGAGGCATTACTGCTGTGTTTGCAAAGCCATGCAGAGGAGTCTCAACCCATCCTGTGGGCTTACTCATCCCTCTCTTGACCACTTTAGAGATATGTCACCTTCTCGAATAGTAGTACACCTTAAAACATGTGTTGTAGTGGTCCACTAGTCCGAAACGACTTTCTTCGAGGCAACATCTACAGTATCCTTGTCTCTTCACTTTACGTTTCAAGGCATAGGGACTCTTACTTTGACACGGTTCTTGCTGATCGGAACTGGGCACACGATCCATTTTACCTCACCATGCAAAGAGAATAACTCAGCTTAAGAGAGTAGTTTAACGTCTTTGGACCGAAAGAAATTTTTTTAAATTTTTTTTTGAAGTTTCGGGTGTTTTTGACTTGCTTCACTCCCCCCAACTTGGACACAGCAATGTCCTCATTGGTGGAGTTTTCCTTGATTATAGAGATACCCCTGGGTTCCCTCCCAGGTAGGGCTAAGTTTAATGTCTTCAGGCAGACTTAGCCAGTCGATTACTCGACTGGCGGAGTTAGATGAGAAATATTGATGGATTCGGCTGCGCGGTATACTGAGATGCGTTCGATATAGGGTTTTAGCCTCCGCCCATTGACTTGTAAGAAGTTGCCGGTTTTAGGATTGAGCAGCTAGCAGGCACTATGTGGGTAGACACGGGTCACCACATATGGGCCTTCCCCTCGTGATTGGACTTTTCCAGGGAACATGCGCAACTTGGCATTAAATAACCAAACTTTTTGGTTTGGTGCGAATGTTTTCCGATGGATATGTTTATCGTGGAATGCTTTCATTCGCGCTTTGTGTTTTCTAGAATTATTATATGCCTTATTACGGAGTTCCTCAAGCTCATTGAGTTGTAATTTAAGATGGTGGCCGGCATTGGGTAAGTCAAAATTAAATGCTTTAATGGCCCAACATGCTCAATGTTCTAGTTCTACATGCAAATGGCATGGCCTTCCAAAGATTAGGTGGTATGGGGACATTCCAATTGGGGTTTTGTAGGCAATCCTATATGCCCAAAGAGCGTCGTTCATCCTTTCAGACCAATCTTTTCTATCAGGACGGATGGTTTTCATTAGAATATTCTTTATTTCCTTATTAGATACTTCAACTTGGCCACTGGTTTGAGGATGGTAAGGGGTGGCTACCCGATGCTGGATGGAATATCTTTTGAGGAGATATGAGAAATATTTATTTAGGAAGTGCATACCGCCGTCACTGATGATTGCCCGAGGGAAACCAAATCGAGAAAAGATATTACTTTGTAAGAACTGA
>JAULLE010503250.1:0-10303 GCA_035668155.1 Sarracenia purpurea
ATTTAAAGAAATATCTCAAATGAATTTTTTTACTAAAGATAAAAATATCCAATATAAAAATAAAATCTTGTTTATAGGTTTATTTTTAGCATTAATTTTTTTTGGGTAAGGTAAGATGTATAAAAGAAGAAAAGAAAAAAATTACAAGAATACAAGGGGCATTCCCCAGGCCTTACAACCCACAGAAACCCGAAAACAAAATACCCAAAGAGACTAACCACGAAAAACTAAAACTGAGCTAGAAACAAGCAACACAAAAGGAAACTTATGCAACTAGCTACAACCGAAAACAAAGGCTAAAAACAAAGCCTTGAGACAACACGGCAACACAGAAACAGCAACACATCAAGGCAGAAACAAAGCCTTGAAACAGCAACACATCAAGACCGAAACCAGAAAAGGATCCTGAAGGCAAACAGCTGAAACAACCAGCTTCTATACGCCAACAAGAACTTAACTTCGAGCTACCTTCGAGAAAAAAACCAGCTGAACCACCATCCCAAGGGCAAGAGACAGAGGCCCAAGCAAGCCATTTCTAAACCAAAGAAGCAGCAGTAACAGAGAATCTAAAGTGCACCAAACCCACCAAATAAACAGAAAACGGGGGAAAGCCCGCAAAGAAGATTGTAGCAAATACAAGCTAACTAAAAACTTACAAACAGCCACTAGATACAAGAGACATAAGCCATACCATAGAGCGCTGTCAAAGGTTCCCAAACCATTTAAGTCTAAGAAACAAATGGAAAGGGAACCAACAAAACCCAATCTGCAAGGATAAAAAACAAAAAAACACACCCACACACCCCTTACTCAGGTCGTAAGGGGAAGACACAAAACGTGCTATGTATATCCCATCATAGCTAGAATAAACCAAAAGCAGAAAGTCAATCCCTCCGGGCTTTCTTCCTCTGCGGGGGATGACTCCAAATAGACCAATCACAATGAGACAAAGGATAATTAGGCAAATGAACATACAAAATATCAATTATAAACAAAAGAGCATTTACTAAAAATAGGCGATTCATGTCCCCAACGAAACTGGAGAGAAACATTTTCAGAGGTAGAAGGAATCCCCCGTCTAGAACACAACCTCCCCCGAATAGAATTTTCAATATCCTTGACCAAGACATCTATCATTTTAGATTTTGATTGGAATTTTCTAGAATTCCTCTCCTTCCAAATTAGATACACCGATGTAGAGAGAGCCAATTTTAGGATGAGAGAATGGAAGGAATTCCCCTTAGTCTGGTCCGAGACCCATTGGATCCACGAACTCCATGAGGTCTCCCAATGATTGAAATTGCATAAAATCAGGATCCTTTTCCAAATCTGAGCCGAAAAGGTACAGGCGAAAAAAAGATGATCTAGAGTTTCCAAGCTTGCAGAGCAAAAGGAGCACCGAAAGTCCCCTTGGATACCAAAACCTTGTAGCTTATCACCCGTGTACATTCTTCTCTTTATAGCCATCCATAAGATAAAGCTATATCTAGGAACATGGCCCTTGAACCAAACAATATTAGTCCACCTCCAATCTTCTCTAACCGGACGTAAAATATTCCAAAGAGAGGCAATTGAGAATTGGTTACCAAAAGATAGCCAACTAATAGCATCCTCTTCCTCATCATTAGGAAAAAAGTTTGTGGATTCCCTTAATTCAATCAAGTCACAAGTAAAAACCGACGCCGATCTTGTATTAACCCTAGCAACTGGCCATTTCCACTCCTTGCCATTAACCAAGACATTAACCCTAGCAAAGATATCAAGGCCCGAATCATATATAATGCGGTTACCCTTCTTATCTACAATACTTCACCACGGATGCCAAGGGTCCCACCAAAGGAAAGTGTCTTTACCATCGCCGATCTTGTATTTAAATAGATCTTTAACAAGAGGTCTAAGTTGCAATAACTTCCTCCAAACCCAAGAAGCCGTCTGGGGAATTTTAACACCCCAAAAGGATTTACCCCTAAGAATGTTAGATTTTACCCACATGCACCAAATGGAATTAATCCCACCAGTAAGTAAGAACCATATATGTTTTCCAACGGCTGCCTTGTTCCAAAGAACTAGAGATTTAATACCCAAACCCCCTTCCTTTTTAGGAACACAAACCTCATTCCACGCCACCTTTGCCCCGGACTTCTTAAGCTCCGGGCCACTCCATAGAAACTTCCTCATAAGGCCTTCAATCTCTTTGTACACCTTTTTAGGAAGGATAAACAAAGAGGACCAATAGAATTGCATGGAAAACAGAATAGAATCAATAAGTTGGAGCCAGCCTGCAAAGGATAACCATTTACTCGTCCAAACCTTAATTCTCCCCGCTATACGATCAACTAGAGGGCTACATTCTTTGTAAGTTAATTTAGTAACAATTAGCGGGACACCCAAGTATCTCACCGGGAGGGACCCTTCTCTAAACCCAACAATATGAAGAATCTCATTTTTTAAACAAGTATCAACCCCGGAGAAGTAAATATCACTTTAAGCCGGGCTTGGGGAGAGGCCGGAAAGCCTTTGAAAGTCCTCCAAAACCTTCTTAATAACTTTAACCGAGGCCACTTCAGCTTTAGAAAACACCATAAGATCATCCGCAAAGGAGAGGTGAACAATCTTATCTTTTTTACATCGCCAATGAAACTGGAAATTACCATCTCTAGTGTGGTTAACAAAAAGCCCGGATAAATCTTTCATGGCCATAACGAACAAATAAGGAGATAACGGATCGCCTTGCCTCAAACCTTTTTTCCCTTGGAAGAAACCATTACTTTCGCCATTAATACTTACAGAATAAGAAGGAGTGGTAATACATTCTTCAATCCAATGTATCATCATCGGAGGAAAGCCCATACTTTGAAGCACCAAGATCATGAATTCCCAATTGACATTGTCATAAGCTTTCATTAAATCCACTTTGAGAGCACATCGAGGCCCCTTGGAGGACTTGTGATAATCCCGAAGGAGTTCCTGAGACAAAAAGATATTATCCGAAATCCGTCTACCATGAACAAAGGCGGATTGGCAAGGGGAAATAATCTCCTGCAAAACACCCTTCACCCTATTAGCAATAATTTTAGTGATGCATTTGTAAAGCGTATTGCAACAAGAAATGGGGCGAAACTCCTTTATAGATGTTGGGTTCGGGACTTTAGGAATCAATGCAATAAGAGTGGTGTTAGCCGCTCTAAGCATATGACCCGATATGAAAAAACTTTTGATAGCACTAATGACATCAGCTCCAACCACTTCCCAAGATTCTTTAAAAAACCCCACAGAGTACCCATCGGGCCCCGGAGCCTTGTTGGATTTGAGAGACCACAAAACCAATTTAATCTCCTCATCAGTCATAGCCCGAGTCATAAATTCTGCACTAGCAGTGGAGATTTTCCTCTTAACAGCAGCCTCAATTTCCTCTTTGGCACTAACATCTAAGGGCTTGGAAGTGCCCAATAATTCCTGGTAATAACCAACAATGTGGTTAGCAATATCCTCCTTTGTTTCGTAAACAAAACCATCATCCCGAGTTATAGAATCAATACGGGACTTGTTCCTCTGGAAATAAATAGATTTGAAGAAAAACTTAGTATTTTGATCTCCAAAATTAAGCCATTGGATTCTCGACTTCTTCTTAAAGAAGCTCTCTTCTGCAATTTTCAGGTTCATATACACACTATAAGCCTCCCTTTCCTTACCTCGAAGATCATCTGAGGTAGGCAAAACATCAACTTCCATCTGCAAATTGTCCAGATTCTGCTTGGCTTCCAAAACTCTTTTTGGAAGGTCACCATAACAAACACGATTCAGCTTCTTAAGTTAAGATTTGAGAGCTCTAAGCTTAGAGCAAACCTGATACATATTGGATCCCACCACCTTGGTCGACCAAACTTCACTAACAGTAGAATGAAACTTAGGATCCCTAGCCCAAAATTCAAAAGATTTAAACGGTTTACGGGATTTAAAGACATCAAAGCTGAAATTAATCTCGATCCAAGAGTGGTTGGAGATCCCCGGGGGGCTGAAGACAGCGAAAGATTTCACAATATCCCTAATCCATGCATCATTGACTAATGCCCGGTCTATTTTAGACTTGATAAAATTTTCTCCTCTTTGATTATTGGACCACGAGAATTGGATACCACTATATCGAAGGTCTTCCAACTCAGAATCAAACATGCAATTTTGGAGGTCATCCATATGCGGAGGCCACGCATTACTGCCACCAAATTTCTCATAAGGAAATCGAATGGCATTAAAATCGCCAATAACTAACCAAGGCAAGGAAGATAGGTTCGGTGCACAAAACTTTAACTTATCCCACAAAACCCTCCTCTCCAAATGACAATTCAACCCATAAACAAAAGTTACTTTAACAGAAACCTTTTCCTTCCCAAAAGTTACAGAACTATGAATCCATTGCTTACCCGAATCTAATATAGAAACATTAATAAACATGGGGTCCCAACAGACCGAGATCCGACCCAAGCCACCATATACATAATTATGAGCTAGCTTCCATCCTGGAAAATTTTTATCAAAAACAGGCTTGGCATTGGGTTGGGAGATCCTAGTCTCTTTTAATGCAAAAATATGAGTCTGAGAAGCAAAAACAAAATTCCTCAGCTCCTGTTATTTCAAAGCATTGTTTAGGCCCCTAATATTCCAAGAAAATAGATTGGTCATTTTACCTCTTTTTCTTTTTCTTGTTGCTGCTGCTACCCTGCTTACTATCAGGGGGCTTCGATTTCATGGTCTCCATCTTCATAGATGCAGGAGGATTTAGCGCTTCCCTCCTATCAATACCAGGCCCTTCTTCAACAGATGTTTGGCTTTGTATCACGGCAACCGGAGAAGCTTGGGCATCCTGAATGGCCTCAGCAGACGAGACTCGAGATACTACTTCCACATAGGCTGGCTCCTCTTCAACAAAACTCCCCTTTTTTGCAAAACCCTGAACATTCTCTCCCAGTAACCCTTCTTCAGACGGAACTGCAGGTTGCATTTCAACCGAAACAATATTTCCCTTACCCACTAAAGTCCAATCATCCTCAAGAACTGCCATGTGTTTCAACTTACACCTTTCGGTCGAGTGTCCAAAAGCTTTACATAGAGAGCAGATAGCAGGAAGATTCTGGTAGTCCACTCTTACCTGCGTAGAAGCCCCTCCACTAATGACGGATAACGTGGGAATAAGCGGCTTAGCAGCGTCCACCTCTACACATACCCTGGCAAAAGAAAGTCTTTGCCTATATGCGGTTGCCTTGTCCATGTACAATGGTCGACCCAAAGCGCTTGCAATCCTGCTCAAGCATTGATTGTTCCAGTATTCCAAGGGGAGCTCACTCAGCTTAATCCAGACAGGGATTTTCTCCACTGAATCTTTAGTGAATTTGAGGTTCCTACCCCATTTCCTCAATATCATAAGTTTTCCAGAAAAGTTCCAGGGCCCCTTGTCTGCAACCGTTTCCATAGCTTCTACACTGTTGAATTTAAAAATGTAGAAACCTTTTTCAGTGCCACTAACGTCTTCCAGGCCATATTGACTCCATAAGGCCCTAGCTGTTGCACGAACTAAGGAAAACGGTTGGTTCGCTTCCAGGAAATAGCCAACCAAACAGTCCTCCCAAGACTTATTTTCAACATATTCATCTTCAATTACGATTTCCTCAGGATGATTAGGGTCTTTGGACTCAAAGGATTCCAAATCCCCTGTAGGGCATCTGTTGGTTAGCAAGGATGCCCAGGTTTGTTTGGGCCTTTCCTCAAACACCTGGGGGTCAACTTGAATCCCCTCACTTGAATCAGTAACTTCCATTGTAGCTTGAAACCCAGTTCTGCCCAGCGGACCTCTACCCCCACCTCTACCTCCTTGTTGGAAGCGACCACCTGGGACCTGAACAGATCTCGGAACAAACGGAGCTCTGATAGGAGCACCTTCATCCACCATAGGGGCTTTCCCCTTAGCTTTGTGGCTTTTCTCCAGGAGCACCTGATGGGCCTCATCTAAATGTTGGAGATCCATATCGGTTAGGGCTTTGTCGCGGAGGAGAGATCTCCTCTTTATCTCAAAAGACTCTAAATATTCTTAAACCTTTTCAGCAACATTTCCCACATCTGTGGTGTCCTTAGCAGGAACACCTGGAGTCTGAGCCTCCGCCATAACCATCGCAGAGAGATGGAGATCATCCATCGCAAGAGGTAGCTTAGGGTTCACGTCTTTACTCACTCGATTTGGGCCAAAACTACTATCCATCAAAGTCTTCTCAGTCTCCCTGGGACGGAGAGGAGGATTCATAATGACGGCATCCAGCTCCTTTGCAAAAGGAGAGGAAGAACGCTTCGTTCCCGTCGAACCCCCACCTCGAGACATCTCTTCACTTAGAGCCATGGCCTCCTTCAATCGTTGAGATTTGGTTCTCGTCGTCATGGTCGCTGAGCGAGAACCCTAGATCGCACGCAGATTCTCACCGAAATCGCACACATGTCGCCTCTGGCAAACTCTTGATCCTGACTGACGACTCCTTGCAAGATTTATTTAGGCCTTGTTTGGTAACGTGTCTTTAAGTTAGGTTTCTTTGCTTAAAGTTATTTTATGCTAAATAAGCAAAAATATTGTATGTGTGACCTTAAGTCAAAGGCAATAAGCCACAAAGTTTAGCTTAAAACCAAAAGGTAAAAAATTAGGCTTAAAACTGTTATTTTTTTTAAATGATTTAGACGAGTAGATTTTTATAATATAACTTTTATAAAAATAGATACATATAATAAAAGTTATGATAATTTTTAAAAATATGTAAAAGAAATTGTAAAAAGAAAAAGGATTAAAAAAAAAAGATAAGTCTATCTTTGATCTAAAAAGCCTAGCAGCTTTTTTGCGGAATTTTTTTTCCGGTCGACTCCGAACTTTTTATATTTTGGTTTAAATGTTTATACTTTTATATTTCCCCATGAGGACTCTGAAGAGGATGCTTTTTTGGTAGACTCCGAACTTTTTATATTTTGATTTAAATGTTTTTACTTTTTTAGTTCCTCGTGTTGAGAGGGCTCGTAAAAGGATACCCGTTAAAGCCAAATTTGAAAAATATTTATTAAAGATGAAAAAACTAAAAAAAACTATTAAGTTGGCCTTTTTTCCGTCGTATATGAACTTTTTCTAGATTTTTATAAACAAAAATTACTTTTTGTTTTTCAATGATGAGAAGTAACTTCAAAGTACACTTATTCGGCTAATACTGAAAAAAGTTCACTAAAAACATAAATAAATTGTAAAAAAAATACTCCAAACACAAGCAAAAAGCCTTGGAGTTACCAAATGAGACTTACTATTTTTTAGACCTTTAAACCAGAGAGAGAGAGAGAGAGAGAGAGAGAGAGAGAGAGAGAGAGAGAGAGAGAGAGGCAAAAATCCTAGTCTAAAGTCGGCTTAAAGTTGGTTGCCAAATGAGACCTTACTTTCCAACTCTTTTATTTTTGTTTGCATTTTGAAGAAAAATAAATTAAAAAGACACTAATAAATTTAAGTGAAACTAAGGATGCCTTATTTTAATAAGGTGTTTAAGAATAAATCATATTCATAAGCTTCATATTTTATCAAATCCTTCTAAAAAATTTTTTGCCAAAATGAGATATTAATTTTTTTTAAATATTTAACATTTATTATTAACATGAAAAGCTTTATATATAATATCTTTTGCAAAATATTGTTTCCATTTTGATGATGGTGATAAAAGCATCAAATTTTGAGTCGTTCAAACCATTTTTTAAATTGAGAGACGCAGTGCATTGATACAAAATGTATTTTTGGACTGGAAACAAGGGCATTTTTGAAAAATAATTTCAAAATAGGACCTAATAAAGTTGTTCTAATATTAGGACCTAATGATGCACAAATCCCATCGGATCCGTCCAAGAGAAATAATAGGCTGCAAGAGAGAAAAATATGTTAAATTAAGACGGCAGAGGTGTTTCTAGTGAGATCTCTTCAATGGCCAAGTCAATAGATGCAATAGATGTGAAGTAAAGAGAATTGAAGAAGATGACTGCTAGGATTTTTATGAATACGTACCCCATTTTCTTTTTTGGATAAGGTTACGTACCCCATTTTCTATTGCTATCTATTTATACATACCGTTGGGAGTGTGTCACGTGACTGATTGGCCTTTACCATTACTGGGGAGAACATTCTCTTCTATGAAAATATTAGAGAAGTTACCTCGTTGGCTAACACGTGACTATTCAGGCTACATGATATTGGAGAGAATCTCACAACAGATAACTATTTTAGAAAGTTGCCTTGTGAGGCATCTCATGCCCTATACTTCGTTGGGGGAAGGTATTCTTGTAGAATATTTTTAGGTAGTCTCGCGTGACGTGGGCTTTCTGCCCTTTGTCAGAGAATGGTTAGTGTAGGGCTGATCAGCATATAGGCTAATCAGCATAAGTCTGATTAGCCCGATCAGCATATGGGCTGACTGATCAGTTAATGGAAATTAGGTGTTGACAAGGCAAGGGTTTGTTGATCAATTATTGCGTATGACTTAGCCGTTATGTATTCCTGCTTAGCAAGGTGGACAAGTTTAAAATGCTCTGTAGACCCAAACTTGGGCTCAATTCAGCTATTGTTATTGTGGGTCAGGCCCAATATCTATAGAATACACATCAGTAGTCTCATATTCTTTATGGGACATGGTCGCACGCATGGTATCAGGAAGAATATTGAAATTTTTTGAATTAGCCTTTTTCTGGGCCTGAGCTGATCATCCCTATCGGCAGTTCCCTATTCTTAGTGGCATTTGATGGGATGTTGGATGCCACAGAGAATACTTAACCTGGGCTGGTTGTCAGTATGTATACACCTTTTTTAGTCAAGACACTTCACTCGTAGCGAAAAGACACTTCACTGTCCTTAATTAATACACGTGATTACTCTCATGCATTTTTTAGGTAATAATTATTATGTGTCTTTTTGCGCCTCCTGCCAACTATCAATTTTTTTGAAATCAAAGGTCATTTGCTAAAAGATGGGTTTCATCTATCTGTTACCATCATTTAAAAGAATATCAAAACCATTGGTGAGGTCTCTGAGTTTTCTCTCTGCAATTGAAGTTCCTCCCTAAGAGGCACCTAGTACGCCACTTTTTGTACCTTTCTTATCTTGCGAATATAATTTTCTTTCATTTATTTGATCTTCTGGGACTCATGTCCCCCCGTAGAAACCCATTCGCGTTATCTTTTGATTCCAAATAGGAATAAAATGCATCACCAGTTGCGGCTAGGATTGTCGGGCATATAGAAAACCCTAGAGGTGAAGTGTATAACAGCTCGTTGTCCTCGGTGCCCTTTCCTTTTCTGAGCTCTCAGTTGATGGCTCTGAACCCCCAACCATTGAACACTGTGCCGTTGCCTGAGAACATCCCACCTCACAATTTTGACTAATGGATGAAGCTACACCGTCTGGTTCTCTGGTAGAGAACCTAGTTTTTCAGCGGTGCTAGAACCATGGAGGCTTCCCGATAGAGATAGGGAGGGGGAGGTCACCCCTCCCGTAAAGGTTGTCGCACCAAGTCCTCCACCTACTTTAACCCTTGGACCTTCTCGTTTGCCTGAGAGTAGCGTACTGGGGTCCTTCTCTGCCTTATCTGAGGTGTCTATCATTGGCATCGGTGACTTGGAAAGACTCGCGATTGAGTGCGAACTGGGGCCGGTTCTATGAGAATTGATAAGGCTAAATTCTCAGGAGCACTCATGAACGACCAGGCATGTTTAGGGCCGAAATGAATACAACCATGAGAACCAAGCTATGTTAGGGAGATTCTATGTGAACTCTATTGTCTTAGCTTACACAAACGGCGGAACAGTTCAAGACATCATGTTCACTGATTAGCCAGTAAGTCTGATAGTTTCTCACAAGGGAAGGTTTAATGCCAAAAGCTACATATCCTATGTAGATTTTCCTTTTATCGAACTCTCTCTATGTCAGCATATTGTTGCATTTCGTTTTCCATCAAATTCTATTCATGTGGGGGCTTATTGAAAAATAAGTGAAAAAGGTGGGTTTTAAACTTTTCCGAACATGAGTTTTAGCTAACTTTGGAGCTAAATAACTTTGAATTGGATTAATCTTTTTTGATGATTCCAAGTCCTAATATGTTCATCTCCATGAGTAGTTTATCATGGTTTCTACGGTGTTCAAAACCGATAACGGGTGAATGAGAAATTAACTCCAAAAGTGAGCCTTGAAAGTAGGAAATATGAAGGTAACATTTGGGCAAAATAGCCTTGTCCCACATCGAAAAACCATATGAAA